>SJYA01003258.1:246049-260399 GCA_006410615.1 Neotragus moschatus
ATAGTATAGTAGATTGATTAGGAATTATATTGGTGAAGAGTTTTTCATTTGTTGTGCCAATAATTGCTGCTAATTCCCTGCCCCAGGTATGACAATGGTGTCTCAGGTCAAACCTCTCTGCTGGCAGACTAGCTTGTGTGACAAGATTATCTACACTCCTGCCACTATGCACATGATTGTTTATTACCTCTCAACCATAAACAGCACACAGAGTTTGGAGTATTTTGAAAATCTTAATTAATGAGCATAGGGCTTTTCTCATTGTTGAGTCAATGATTGCCACCAGGCCTCCACGTCCTTAGGCACCTGGTAATATAATAATCAATGTATTTGGAATATAGAAAAGGAAATGTAGTTTTTGATGTTAGCAATACTAGACTTTTTGAGTTAATGAATTTTCTCTTTTGTTATAGATCACTGTACTTTGTTATCAATCACTGTGTCTTTGCTATGTAAAAATGTAACTTTATCACTATCTTAAGTCTAAATAGATCTTAAGTGGAACGTTGGTGAAGGGTTTTCATTTGTTGGGCTGATGTTTGCTGCTAAATCTCCATATTCCCTGCCCTTATAATGAATATAATTAGTATATAGGAGAAATAAGTATTAACCTTTAAGATTAATCATGTTAACCTTGGGTTAGATTCCTTTCTTATCTGATTGTAACTCACCACACCCTCACCCTATAGGAATGCAACTTTATTTGGAGGGTGGCATTTGGTTTAAGAAAAAATCACCCCTGGAAAAAATAAGTTTTCTGGTTAACTGACCATTATCAGAAAGGGCCATAAAATGTCAGCAGGCCTCATGGCCAGAAGATGATGTAAAACCCATAAGACCTTTATATACATTTATATGAAGCACCTGATTTTGACAAGGGTCAGGTCTGCTGACCCCCACGTGACTCTGTATTCATCCCTATGTATAACAAAAAGTATATAAGCAAACCTGAAAAAATAAAGAAAACGGATCAGTTTCTGGAAAGACTGATTGCCCCGTGTCATTCTTTCTTGCTCTCCGTTTTTCTGGCTGAATTACTCAGCCTCTTCTTCTCCACTAATATTTCCTACTACACTATCCTTTTCTAATCTCTCTCTACATCTGTAACTAAGTAAGTTTTCTCCTAGGACGCCAATTCCGTCCCCACCTTTGAATTACCTTGGATCCACCACGGATGGACCCTGGCAGTGCCCACGGGTTAGGGGGAAGAGTTGCTTCATTACTCCCCATCACCCCAAAAGGTTTGGCTATCATGGCTATTTTCTCCCTATCTATTTGGATCATGGATAAAACCAGAGCAGGGAAAACAAAATACCAAGAGACAGAAATTCATCTGAAACTCACTTTTTTTTTTTTTCTTTTCTTAATAAGTCAAGGACTTAACTGGGTCAGCCTAGTTACCTAGAATAAAGCTGTTCCCAACCTATGATATGGTCCAGTGGTTAAGGAAATGATTTTTGCAATTGGAATTGCTTCCTTCATATTTGGACCCCACTACTTACAAGCCAGATGAATCTGGATAGGTTACTTCCTTAATGTTAGATTTCTTTCTGAATATATGTAAAGTTCTCAATATATGTAAAGCTTTCCATATGCAGTAGCAGTTTAATTAATGAATAGGAAAGTTTCATAAAAAAAGACTGTTAATAAATGTTTGTTATTAGAAATAAAATTTTCCCTAAGATCCATTTTAAATGTCTTATATCAAAGTTACAAAAATGTTTTTAGCTGTTTACTAATGCAAATCCACATTCTCTCTTACATTTATACTTTTCACCTTCATTTCTCTGGACAAGATCACCTCTTGAGGTTTCTTTCAGCTGTATCATTCTATGATAATCGGACTGGATGGGGAAAACATATTATTCAGGCTCTGTTTTTGATTGCTATTTTTCATGTGGTAAATCTCAGAGAGCTGCCCAAATCCCCTACTGATTGTCTTCATCAAGATGTTGATAAACTCACAGAATTCTGCCTCCAATGGCACTCACATTCATGGACAAATGGCTCTTTTTAAATTCTGAAAAATTCCATGCCATCTTCTATCTTCTAATGCTAATAACTTTTAATTTGGTGACATTAACCCCAAGGTTACTGAGTATGGTCTACTCTTGTCAACCCATCTCAGCTTTTTGTAGAAGAGGCCATTACCAAAAGTCAGATTTGATTACTTTTCATTTTCAGCCAGTTTCATAACTACAACCAACTTTATCTTCAGTCTTATCAACAAAAGCCTTTAGAGAAATGTGAAAGCTTGATGACATTTTCTAATGATAATCTGCTTCATAGTAAATAGAACTGAGCTATACATTCCACTTTACAGTTTATTTTTATATAGTGAGTAATAATCAAAGAGTCCATAAACACATGTCATACATGACTGGTATCTTTTTTTCCCCCCACAGTACATTTTTGGGCATGGTGGATAGATGGGAAAGGATGGACTGATGTATTTCATAGGATCTGTAGCACAAATCTGAAGCTCACTTCATTTTGCAAGCCAACTCTTCGACACTAGTCACCTGAGAGAAATCATTTATAATTTCCTATATAATAGAGACTCCTTGTGTTTGGCAAATCCAAGTCTTCGCCTAGTATCAGAGACAGATATTCTTTGGTCTTAAGATCTTGGACTAGTTTATTTACGGTCTATCATAGACAGCAGTATTTACAAATTCATTCTGTTTGATGTACTGATAACAGGATGGCCACAACTTGTTTGGTCCACAGAACATAAGAGCTTTTACACATGGCCCTTCTGAGCAAAAGCCTTCAATATGTGCATGTGGTCTGGCTTACCCTCTTAAGCTCCTATCTTCTACTAGAAGAGCAGCGTGATTCAGATAATGCCTGCTTCTTCAGCCTGGGTAGAGCGTAGAAGACAGAAAAGATCCAAACCTGCAAGAGGCACAGCTGATACGCGGGCCTGTGTGCAGGAAATTCATGATGGTACATGTAAAGGTATGAAATGAGAACATCCTCTAACACTATATACTAAAATGAACTCAAAATGGATTGAAACCTAAACACAGGCCCAAATACTATAGAAATCCTTGAGAAAAACATAGGCAGAACACTCCTTGACATAAATTGCTGCAATATCTTTTTCAATCTGTCTCCTAGAGTAATGGAAACAAAAACAAACAAATGGGACCTAATTAAACTTAAAATCTTTTGCATATCAAAGGAAATCATAAACAAAATGAAAAGACAACCTACAGAATGGGATAAAATATTTGCAAACAGTGCAACCTACAAGGGATTAATGTCCAAAATATACAAATAACTCTTATAGCTCAATATAAAAAAAAAATAGTCAAAAAGTGAGCAAAAGATCTAAATAGTCATTTCTCCAAAGAAATCACACAGATAGCCAATAGGCACATTAAAAAATACTCATCATTGCTAATTATTAAAGAAATGTAAATCAAAACTATAATGAAGTATTACCTCACACCAGTCAGAATGGCCATTATCAGGAAGTCTACAAATAATAAATGCTAGCAAGGGTGTGAGGAAACAGAGGCTCTTCTACATTACTGGGAATTTAANCACAGCTGATACGCGGGCCTGTGTGCAGGAAATTCATGATGGTACATGTAAAGGTATGAAATGAGAACATCCTCTAACACTATATACTAAAATGAACTCAAAATGGATTGAAACCTAAACACAGGCCCAAATACTATAGAAATCCTTGAGAAAAACATAGGCAGAACACTCCTTGACATAAATTGCTGCAATATCTTTTTCAATCTGTCTCCTAGAGTAATGGAAACAAAAACAAACAAATGGGACCTAATTAAACTTAAAATCTTTTGCATATCAAAGGAAATCATAAACAAAATGAAAAGACAACCTACAGAATGGGATAAAATATTTGCAAACAGTGCAACCTACAAGGGATTAATGTCCAAAATATACAAATAACTCTTATAGCTCAATATAAAAAAAAAAATAGTCAAAAAGTGAGCAAAAGATCTAAATAGTCATTTCTCCAAAGAAATCACACAGATAGCCAATAGGCACATTAAAAAATACTCATCATTGCTAATTATTAAAGAAATGTAAATCAAAACTATAATGAAGTATTACCTCACACCAGTCAGAATGGCCATTATCAGGAAGTCTACAAATAATAAATGCTAGCAAGGGTGTGAGGAAACAGAGGCTCTTCTACATTACTGGGAATTTAAACTGGTACAGCCACTATGGGGAACAGTATGGAGGTTCTTTAAAAACTGAAAATAGAGCTACCAAATGATCGTGCAATCCTACTTGAGCCCTATACCTGCAGAAAACTATAATTTGAAAAGATACATCCCAATGTTCACTGCAGCACTATTTACAATAGCCAAGACATGGAAGCAACCTAAATGCCCATCAACAGATGAATGGATGAAGATGTGATACACACACACAGTTCAGTTCAGTCGCTCAGTGGTGTCCGACTCTTTGCGACCCCATGAATCGCAGCACGCCAGGCCTCCCTGTCCATCACCAACTCCCGGAGTTCACTCAGACTCACGCCCATCGAGTCAGTGATGCCATCCAGGCATCAAATCCTCTGTTGTCCCCTTCTCCTCCTGCCCCCAATCCCTCCCAGCATCAGAGACTTTTCCAATGAGTCAACTCTTTGCATGAGATGGCCAAAGTAAAGGAGTTTCAGCTTCAGCATAATTCTTTCCAGTGAACACCCAGGCTGATCTCCTTGCAGTCCAAGGGACTCTCAAGAGTCTTCTCCAACACCACAGTTCAAAAGCATCAATTCTTCGGNATCACCAACTCCCAGAGTTCACTCAGACTCACACCCATTGAGTCAGTGATGCCATCCAGCCATCTCATCCTCTGTCGTCCCCTTCTCCTCCTGCCCCCAATCCCTCCCAGCATCAGGGTCTTTTCCAGTGAGTCAACTCTTCACACGAGGTGGCCAAAGTACTGGAGTTTCAGCTTTAGCATCACTCCTTCCAAAGAAATCCCAGGGCTGATCTCCTTTAGAATGGATTGGTTGGATCTCCTTGCAGTCCAAGGGACTCTCAAGAGTCTTCTCCAACACCACAGTTCAAAAGCATCAATTCTTCGGCGCTCAGCCTTCTTCACAGTCCAACTCTCACATCCATACATGACTACTGGAAAAACCATAGCCTTGACTAGACGGACCTTTGTTGGCAAAGTAATGTCTCTGCTTTTGAATATGCTATCTAGGTTGGTCATAGCTACAGTTTAAAAAGTTTGTTTTTATTTTATATTGGAGTGTAGTTGATTAATAGTGTTGCATTATTTTCAAGTGTACAGCAAAGTGATTCAGTTATACGTATACATGTACCCATTCTTTTTCAAATTCTTTTCCCATATAGATATTTACAGAATATTGAGTAGAGCTCCCTGTTCTATACAGTAGATCCTCATTGGTTATTTATTTTAAGTATATCTGTGTGTACACGTCAGTCCCAAACTCCCAATCTATTCCTTCCTCTTAACCTTCCCCCCAGCCCCAGAACCATAAGTACATTCTTTTAAGTCTGTGAATCTGTTTCTGTTTTATAAATAAATTCATTTGTGTCATTGCTTTAGATTCTGCATATAAGTGAGATCATGTAATATTTGTCTTTCTCTGTTTGACTTATTTGATTTACTATGAGAATCTCCAGGTCCATCAATGTTGCTGTAAATGGCATTATTTCAATTCTTTTTAATGCACAGCCACAGTTTTTGATGGATCATCTTGCACTCTTCCAATGACCTGCTGGGGAAGGAAAAGAGGAAAAGTAGTTTTGTCATACTATACAACCACTTAAGGAGTGTTCCTGGTCGCAGGAGGTGAGATTGGAGGAGCAGTGTTCTAGAGAGAGTCCTGCATTGATGATTACCTCGTAGAGGAAGTCATCAGGTTAAATTGTGAGCTAAAACTCTCCAACAGAGAAGGTCATCATCAATTTGTTTTATTATCAGTGCAAGGTTTCTTTTAGGGAAATTGTTTTAAAGAAATTTAAAATGCTCTATAAAACTCTTGAAAGAGCAACTTGGAATTCTAGAATCAGTCATAAGGGACTTCTGGTCAACCACTATTTAAGTAAGGTGACTTCCCCTTTATCATCCCTGACAGGTTCCTAGTCCACTCTTCTGAAGGCCTCTTTCTGCTTAGGGCCTCCTTCCAGTTTCCATATGATAAGGCTTTTTTTTTTTTTTTAATGGACACATCACACCACAGACAGTTACTTCAGTGCTTTCTCTCCTTCCTTCCACTTAATCGGCCTCAATCCTTTAATACTGGAGTAGTTTAAGCAGTTTCCCTCATTACCCTGCTTACAGCTCCTTCACAGGCTGCAGTTTTTTGAAAGCTTGGCCACATCCTGGAGAGAGGATGATGATGGATCAGATAAATTAGAGAGAGCTGAGAGATACATTTTTGGAAAAATAGCAACAAAGAAGATTTAGTACTAGATGGGAAACAAAAGCTCACTATTAAAATCATGCTTTTCACATTCAACAGTGTCCTCCTTTTCTTGTTTCTCTTTCCCATGTCTATTATTTGTTCCTCTTTCACAAGCTAGGGGATGGTCTGCATTTTGAGGGGTCCCGACACCCCCTTCTCCCCAGCCTGAGCCTCCTACTCACTTCCTGTTTTCTGCCTCATTGACTCTGTGACCTTATCACCTCCCAGCCAAGACCACCACCAGCACCTTCACTTCCACTTCCACCTCCACCCCCGACCTTGCCTGGATGCCTGACTTCCAAGTTTATTTCAGTGCTGTTTTCCGTTTTTCTTCCCTATTGTTAGATGAGAACCAGGTCACGGCAGTATAGTTGGTGATTGATTTACAAAGTCTTAAGTTCGTTTACACTTAGCATCAATTATGCCTTTGAAAATTCTGTTTCTTTCCATGGAAAACATCAGAATGGTGACCATCCCACCCCCAGTCTCACCCCAAACATTTTGGTATATTAGGGAGCAGAAAAAACCCATGCAGAGTACTTCAAGGACTCTTCTTTTCGGAGGACTGAAACTGTGAGAATTAATAAGACCTATTTTCAGTGTCTTCTTCTGCAATTACTGTGTGTGTTCAGTCGCTCAGTCATGTCTGACTTTTTGTGACCCCATGGATTACAGCCTGCTAGGCTCCTCTATCCATGGGATTCTCCAGGCAAGAATACTGGAGTGGGTTACTGTTTCCTCCTCCAGGGGATCCTCCTGTCTCAGGGATCGAACCTGTGTCTCAAGTGTCTCCTGCATTGCAGGCAGATTCTTTACCACTTGAGCCATCAGAGAAGCCTTGATCAGTTACTATTTAGATCATTTAAAGAGAGAGGACTAAAACATGAATTGGAGTTTATGGACATTTTTTCCCTTGAAACAGATACAGGTCAGGGTGTGAGAAAACTAGATTTGGGAATATTATTTCTACTACATAAGAAACTAAAGATTCTAATTAGGAACAGTACTGACTTGAAAGTCAAATCCTGCAACATAGTGAGCTTGACCCGAGTCAGGTGGCAAGGAACTTGAAGGCTGGGGAGTAGAGAGCCAAGTCACCAAGTCTGAAAACCAATCTAGCTCAGCATATATTGACCCAGTGTTGATGTATTTTTGTAGATATGTAAATAAACCTTGAATAAAATCTCTAAAATCTTCCATTATATAAGCAGATTTGGAGATACGTAAAACTGGGCATACTGTCATCCCTAAAGAGCTTGTCATTAAATATGAAAATTTCCAAATTGAGAAACACGTAGACATGGAAAAGTTATTAATAAAAGCTTTTGCCTATTCAGAGTGGTCCTGAAAGAATTTATTTGGTGACCTTATGAAAGGTTGTGCTAGAACAAAAACACTGCCCATAAATAGAAATGAACTTTGGAAAACTTGACCGTGTGATAAAGACACTGCTCTCCTTGAGCTCCTGTGGTGGAATATTCTGTAAAGGTCCTAAATCCATTGGGAGCATTTGCCTATCTACAGAATGTCTATACCTATGTTTAAAAGGGAAAAAAATAAACCCACCATGGGTTGATAACCCAAAGGGACAATGAATTTTTAGCTCATTGGTGTAGGAAAATATGTAAATTTGTCAGGAAATTTCAAAATATGCCCTCTTGATTTCCTAAAGCATAGACCTGCCCTGGAATAGGACATATTCGATCACTGGAACCTTTTCTTTTTTTTAAGTAGGCAATTTTCCCCATGGTAATATTTATATTCCACAAATTACTAAACAGATTGGGTTAAAAATATGGCAGAAAAGGAAGTGCCTTTCCTGTAAGTCTGGTTAGATATGCACCCTGACTGTAAATAGCTGAGCTATGTCCTTATTCTCCATGTAAATTTTTTTTTTAAAAAAAGCAACCTGATTTCATATGTTTCCATCCACCTTCTTCTCCATATCGCTCCTAATAAATTCTTACAAGGATGAGGACCACTTATTCCAGCACAGTACAGTTTGGAAGTTTCATATGACAACTCTTTTCTCACCAAAAACTAGCATTATGAAAGGAATGCCCACTTTGCCCCACAGGTTTGTTGTTGCTTACAGCCCTCCCATAGGTGTGCTCTTGAAAGGTTAAACTCACGTCTGAGTGATTGTTTTCATAAACTCAGAATTTTGCTTCCAGCCCTCATGGCTCGATAGTGTGTAACCTGGTCTCTACCCAGTATTAGCCACGTTGTTTTCACACTTATCTCTAAGGGCCAAAGATTATCTCACAGAAGCTCCAAAATAATTCCTGTGTCTGCAATGCATGTGTAAAAGGAAAATTTTCAAGGGAAGAGGGTGAGAATCAAGTTCAAACTCTTGAGAAATTTTGTAAAGGATTATATTGATTAACAAAAGCTCTCCAGCATCTTCTGGTAGACATGTGAGAGAAAGCAGTGATTGTATTTAATTTTCAGTGAGTGCCACATATTTGATAATTGCTCTGATTCATGCTATTATATTCCTCTTCCTTCACCCACAGCAAAACAAGCTTAATTTGATTCATACCCTTAGGAAGAGGAAAAAAAAGCCTAAGATTACTCACATGGCTGTGATTCAGCTCTTGGCTCTTACCCCCACCTCCTCCTCCGCCTCCCCCCTTTCTCCCACCCTGCCCACTCCCATATTCACTCCCACCCAGTGGCGTTGCCATCAAAAACTGAGTCAGTTCATTCTTTAAAATGGGTGGGGAAAAGAAGACAACTAATGAAAACTTTTCTGAGCAAAGTGTACTGCTTAGATCTGAAATCATTGCAGGAAGACGGGCAGAGTGGCTGTTTATATAATAGGAAAAGCATGGAATAAAGGGCAACTCTCAAAGAAATGTTAAGAGTGTCTTATATAATTCTAGACATAGTTCACGTGCATGTTAGTAGAGGTAGACACATAGCCACATAGGCAGGCATCTATGAACATTTTCTTATTTTGGGAATTTTATATACACTGGATATAAAACTGATCTTCTCATCTCAAAGTATATTACTTTGCTATAATCAAAAAGTGAATCTAGCCATTATCCAAAGATTTTTCTAAATTGAAGTATAGTTCATTTACAAGGTTGTATTAATTTCTGCTGTAAAGTGATTCAGTTATGCATGTATATATACTTTCTTTTTTAATATTCTTTTCCATTATGGCTTATCACAGGATATAGAATATATAGTTCCCTGTGCTGTCCAGTAGGTCCTTGTTATTTATCCCAAAGATTTATTTTTAATTTCTTATTTTTAATTGAAGGATAATTGCTTTACAGTATTGTGTTGGTTTCTGCCAGACATCAACATGAATCTAAAGATGTTTGATCATTGTAAAACAGAAGAGAAAGTCATTTTGTCAGCCTTCAAATGAACAGTGTGACTTAGCCTTAAGACTGTTGAGTTCTCTCCCATCCCAAAGGAGTCGGAAGATTGGTACTGGGGGTGATAAGCTCCCCTTTAGTGAGCTGATGATTATGGCACATATTATGGATGCAGTGATTTCTGTTCCTTCCTCATATTTTCTCAGTTATTCCCATTCTCCATATGAAACCAAAGCTGTGAGAAAAATGAAGTCACTTTCCTAAGTCCCCACAGGTTATAGTCCCAGATCCAGTATTAGAACTCAGGCTGTCTGACTATATCCTGACCTGTAGTTCTGGTTCCCACAGTTCCTGTGGGAATCTGACACAGTTGGATCACTTGGTGTTTTAGAGATTGCCTGGAGACAGGAGCGGTGACCAAGAGGAAGCTCTGTGGCCCGAGCTCCAAACCTGGCTTTAACTAAACTGTTGAATCAGGTCTCTGTGTGTCTTCCTGAATGGAAGGGAATGGAATCAAGCCTTCCCCCAAACATTCATTTGTAATCCTAATCACCTTCTTTCCATTCTTGCTGGCTTTTCCCCCATTCTGTTACCATCTGTCTCAGAAACACTGCCTGGATAAAGACAAGTCTAAGCAGTTGCTCGCCCTCCAACAAAACATAGAATTATTTCTCTTTTCCCCCAGAGCAGTGCCGAGCACCATATTTGAGGAGTTCCATATTTATAAAACTTGCTTGCATCTCAGCGATGTCTGGTTGCTGTCCATTTTATCATTCTTCAAATATGTTCTCTGCTGGCTGGAAACGATTAGCTTTGTTACTGGAGGGTTTGTGGGATGCTTGAATTTCTTCACAGAGTTTTCAGATGGAAATCCATGTAGTTTTCTCCTTTAAGAAATGAAATTCCTTAATAAAAGACAGCATGGGAGAGAGTGCATACTGAGGTTTCTTTTTGAACCCCCCACACACCCTCACTCCTTGGTTTTCCCTGAGGGTAACTATGGTGGAGTCTTATGTCATGACCCTGCGGAGAGAATAAACAGTGAATCTCTTTTTCCTGGGTCTGAAACCACTTCCTTATGCCTCTGTTTGGGGGCCCCTTTTTGATGCCAAGGGTGGTGCTCCACACCCACAGGACTGTAGTATTTCCCCCAGTCTTTGACCCATTCACCTTCTTTCCTGGCCGGCCGATGAGTTTCCATGTCTTGACCCATCTGGGCTAACTGGAATGGAAATTCTTCTTGAATGTCCTCTCCAGCAGATCCTAGCCCAATTCTGCACTGGCTTTTGGAAACTCCAAGAAGTTTGGACAGAAAGGCCCCAGCAGATGTCAAATGTAAAACCAGACAAGTATTAAAATCGCTGAAAGTTTGGAAGGAAAATATGGATTGGCTAGGTGTTTGTCAAGGGATTCTTTTAAGAAAAGTTATGGAATTGTATTTTTCTCATGCAGAAATGTTAAAATGACTATGTATTACTCTAAAATGATGGTGCATAGAGGGCTGTTAAAACGTAGAGATTGATTGACAATGATAACAAAACAGCCAATCCTTACATAGTACATACTATCTGTCAGGCACTGTCCTCCGCTTGTACATGTATTTTTAACCCAGGTATCACAGCTAGGTATCAGCAGAGCCAGCATTCAAACCTCAGCAAGTCTGGCTCTAGGCTTTAAAAATAATGTTATGGATTCTTTTAGATGCCCAAATTTTAGGTGTTCGATTCTATATGCTGTTCTCATAGTCTGTGTTTATTCCCATTGAAAGCCATGTAATTATAGATTTTATGGTCTTTATATATTGTAGGAAGATAACTTTCTTTAAACCAATAAAATTTTACTCAATAAAAAGTCAGTGGCTAGATTAATACATCCCTATGGAAGTGTAAGTTTTAAGAACCAAGTGAGAAATATGTGCACATAAGGTTTCAAAAGTACAATTTGGAAATGTATTTCTAAATTGTTTTGTGTGGATTTAACTTCAGAAAGTCAGTTCTATCTATACATTTAGTGTGGGATTTATTCCAGTAAAAGAGGACAGGGACTCTTTCTGTAAGGCAAATAGTCAGCTCCTAAATCAACTGGATTTACAGGGTATATATCTTTTCTCTGCCTTCCTCTACCAATTTGAAAATGAGATATTTGAACATTTTGATATATTATAGAAATAGACTGTATCATTTTTATCTTATAACAAAATTAGTTCTCCATCAAGGCATAATCAGCAAGGCATGTCAAGCCTTGGTCAGAGCAGTTGCTAACTCTGTCAGGGTTAAAGGAAGTATGCTGAAAGGAGATAACTGAAGTTAAACTGCTCAGACCAAGGCGTCCAGATTTTTTGTGTGAGGACTTAGACTCCTTCTTACTGCATTCTTCCTGTCTGTTATACCTGGGAACAATTTATTCCATGTAATCCCACCCCCATCTTGGTAGTAAACTTTTTTTTTTGCTGAAGAGGAAGACTTTCAGGCATGCCAATGTATTTAATCAGAATTTTCTCAGATGACATTGGAAGATTTTCAGGTTTTTATTTTGCAGCTTGTAGGCAGGTTGGGATTGAAGAACAGGACAGATGCTTGCGTGTGTGTGAGAGAGAGAGATGTGGTTATACTGCATATGTGCTTGTGTGTGAGTGGCTCAGATTAGAATGTTAACTGTAGTAGATGCAAAAGTGAAAGTTGCAACATGGCTCCCATGCCCCTGACCACTTCCGAAAGAACATGCCACGTGGGCTGCAGACTTAGACTTAAACTTGGATCCACAGGATAAAAAGAGTCCTCGTCCTCCATGATAAAAGCCTCCAGTAGACTAAAATTATAAAACCTGTTTACTGCTGTTCGTGTGAACTCAAACGTTCAGTTGCCTCAGTTGCAAAATTTTCAGCAAATAATTAGGATGGTTTAAATATTTGGGACTAGAACCAGAGCCTTACCATACCTTCAAAATAATCTTGCACTTTCTCCTTTCCATGATCCAGTTCTTTGAAACCATTTATAATCTGCCTTGTGGTCCTGAAATGTACAAGTTATAAAAGAAAAAAAATGTGAGCTTGTCAGATTAACTACAATCACCAGTCTAATAAAACTGAGTCACATCCAAATGGGCTGCACTTACGCTACCCTCCCATTCTAGGGAAAACGTGGCTGGGGGAGGCAGTCTGAGTCATCACCTGGTTTGTTTGACATACGCTTCCTTCCATAAATTGGGAATGGCAAGCAGCACTGTGTTCCCAGCTTGCCTCGGAGAAGGAGCTCTTGCAGCCTTGCACGATCAAAATAGGGCCTTTTAGGTTTGAAGGTTGAAGCTATGTCCATATTTTGGCTTCAGATGTCTAGGGGAGAGGGAGAAACTGGACAGACCCAAACAAAGAACAAATGTAAGTACCATTTGGGAGGGGGGGATAATGAAATGGTAGGGTGTCCACAGTTGAATGTTTCCTAGGATATAAAAAATAATTGAGAACTACATTGGGGGTGTTAGATAAATTAGCAGCTGGCTCACTAAGTGGGGGGCTCATTTACTTAACGAGAATGTTCTCAATGTGAACAGTCCAAAATGATTACATGAGAGAGAGTGGGAGAAAGAAAGGGGTGGGGGGGAGACTGATGATTTGGTCGTTATGGTACAAATTGGTCCTGACTGTGTTTAATTTTGTCTGAACTATGCAACCATTTTGAGATAAATGCATTTCGTTTAAGAAACTTTTTCACAGCAGACTTTGAATCTCCTTTAATGGTATTTGGGAGGGCTGAAAAGAGCGGGGGCTCTTGTGTCTCACCCATTTTTCCTCCAGCCGCTGTGTGGAGGCTCACCGGAGCTTTTTAGAATAAAGAAGAATGCAAAATTGTTAGGGAGATTGAAGAGGAAGGGGAAAGGAGGAGTAGATTTATAGCTGAAGTGGGTTTGTAAACTCAGCCTCGGCTTGGGGATTATTTTTTAGTATGTGCCAGGCACTCCTCTGATTTCCATCCTGGCTTGGTGGTGGCTTTTTGTCTGTCTGTGTGAGGCTCGGGTGTTCCCTATTTTAAAGCCGGAGTTGTCACAGCCTGGGCGTTTTCTCTTTCGGCTTATGGCTTTTTTTTTCCCCCCTCTTTTCCTGAATGAGTGTCCTTTGTGTAACCCCAGTAATTCAGAAATCCTGCAGTCATAGGGACTGCCCTGTCATGTGACTTAGGTACTAGGTGCTGCCTGCGATTGGTCAGCAGCTAATTGGCGGGTCCCTATAAGAAGTCCCGCTTTGGGCGACCAGTCACTCTCTTGCCTGGGCTGCTACTCAACAAGGGCCGGGGTGGGAGGGGAGGAGAGGGGGTGGCGATGGGTGTTCACTGATTCAGCCACATGTGCTAGATGACCAAGGGACCACTTCCTTGGGGTCTGCACATCAGTGGAAGACACCCAAATTGGTTGTGGCTGCCTTGATCAAAACTCTGGCTCCCTGAACTGGTAACTGTCACTTTAATGTAGCTTACTGATTAAACTCAGAAAAATGCAGCTAAAAAATCTTTGCCAGGAACTTGTGTGGACTTACTCCCTGTTCCCCCCCCCCAACCCCCACCCCCTTTTCCTTTTTGTTTTTTCACAG
>SJYA01003258.1:260517-273681 GCA_006410615.1 Neotragus moschatus
CCCCCCCCCAACCCCCACCCCCTTGTTCTTATTCGTTTTGTCACAGGAATGAAATGCAGATAACTCTTTAGAAAACTTTCATAGGAAAAAAGCGCCTCGTGTGATGTGGAACAAAGACATTTTCTAATCAGATTTATCAAGCTGTGAAGAGGGAGTTTTAGCGAACGGAAGCAGCAGCATTCTGTCACCAGGAAATACTGCTTTATCCAGAATTGGTAAGTGAAAAGTGGCATTGCTCCCTAATAGATATCATATGCCGTGTGTGGGAATTGTAAAATTGTTCACAGACCCCTAACAACTGTGTTGAACTAAAGAACATATAAACAGAATGAGGAATTCTAAAAAGAAACAGCTCAAGAATATAGCATAAAGACTGAGAAGAAGCCAGGTAATTAACAAAGATGAGCTGAGCATTACCAGTGTAGCCAAATATGAGGGAAAAGAAAATAAAAACGAGTTATTTGGTAGAACTGTGGCATTAGCATTCCACGGATATAGATTTCCATTTAGTCTGAACAGTATATGTGATAGATACCTGAAGAGATGCTTTCAGAATTAGTCAACTTGCTCTCCTTTCCCTCCTTCTACCCCAGGATGTCCAGAATTTAGTTAGAATTCTATAAAATGAAAGTTTAAGTAATGTGTTCAAAAATTTCCTAGCGATTATGAAGGGCAGATGGTAATTGATTTTTTTTACATTTGTGTCATGAATTTTAAGACTGTTCCATTTGATTACATTAATACAGTGAAAAGGCGGTTATTTCTATATGGTTTATTTTTGAGAGACGTTTTGAGAAATCATGATTAGCAGTTCTTACTGGTGTGCCTATGTCTCCCTCTGAAACCTCAAATTCACTTTTCTAATCTTAAACCTGAGTGGCCCTTATGTTTAAATTTCCAGAGAAATACAATAATACTTTGAATAACTGTATTATATACAATAGTTACTTGTTCATGAACCATAAGGAAACACAGTTTTACATTAAGCATAAATGTCTGATTTCTTGATTTGGCTTCTTAAGGATGACTGTTGGAAAAGTTGAATAAAACAAGAAAATAAATACAGAATGGTTGGTGGCTCTCTGATTTTACCAGTTTCTTATTGGTCAATAGAAGTAATCATGTGATGTCCACTTACAGAATCAGATGGAAAAATATTTTGTCCTTTAACTGCCAGTAAACGTGTAGGTTATTTTGGTGATCTCCCTTTATGAATGTGAATATGTACAATAAAACTATTAGTGACAGAATTGTAAGTTTGGGGTTATAGAGAATACAATATTAATTTACTTCTCAAAAATACCTTATTTCAAAATGAAAATTGAATCTGCATTTCTGACTTTGGATTTTCACTTTCAAAATTTTGAAATCCTTAACACAAAGGGGGAAAATGTATAATAAAAAGCAGGACAGCAGTTCTACAGTTTCTCTTGTTGGCACTGGAGTGAGGTAAGAGTGGAAGGGAGAAAGGTGAATCTAGTAGGATCTGTTAATTGGTCTTTTTTTTTCTGGCTTATACTTTAAGAGTTTTTAAGATCATTTTTCTCAGACTAGTAGCTCTCAAGACTTCTGTAGAAGTATTTATTTTTAAAGAAATAGATAAAAAGCAAGGTAAGCATGGTCATTAAGGGCAGGTCTTCCAATAAATCAGACTGGTGATCCAAACTTGTTAATATTACAGCTTATTTGACTTTACTAAAGTGTGGTTGAGGATATGGAAAAATGCTACTCTTTTTCTTGAAGTACATGGATTTGTAGGTTTCAAAGTCTTGGAGCCAGAGAAGTGGTGACAAGACATTAAGATATTTACAGGTATTTTATATCTGACTGCTAGCTTGTGTTTAGTGATTCACAGTTATTTTCAGCTCTGTATTTTATGTAAATACTTAGGAGAAACATGATGATTTAATAATCTGTCTAAATACTGCTGTGCTTAATGGACAGAAAGCCTCTATATAATTTTTAGGTTTTACTCATCCATTTAGAAGCCATTGTTTTGAATGACAAAATGTGATAGAAGCAGGTTGAAACAGTAAATGCTAGAAAGTGTATTCAGAAGCATTTCTTAAAATCTTCATGTTTTTAGTTCTGTATGCTCTTCTCTGTTAGCATTTATTAATTTTTAAAAAATACGTGTAAAATAAATAACAGCATTGCCCTGAATTCTCTGCTGGGATTATGGAGAGTACTAAAATTTTTGTGTATCTTGTTAAAAAGATATTAACGGTACACACATGTCTCTATGTGGGTATGTGAAATTGTAAACTGTTCTACCCAACTAAATGTTTTGAGGTATGGATATGTATGTGTGTATATATTTGATTGGAAGGGGGAACTTTAATCACTAGCAGAACAAGTGACTGTTTGTCAGAACCTAGATAAGCCTCATAGTGGTGTTCCTATGACAACTGAAGGGCTGGGTGTTGAAATGTAACTTTAAGTTCTCGGTTTGCAAATGTCATTCAGACCTCCCACTACAGTCTCACTGAGTAGGAGGATAATGAGAAGGGGAAAAAACCATGAAGCAACATAAGTATCTCCGTTCGTTCCATGTCTTCCTGACTTGCCTTTGTGTACCGATCGCCATGGGAGTGGTAAACAGAAGTCTTGAACAAAGCAATACTTGAGTATAAAATAAGTGGAAAGGGGTCAGAGAAGTTGGGGAGGATAAATAACAACATATGGGGGTAACAAAGAGGCAAGAGAAGCCGGTTTCCATGCATTTGTGCAAATCCTTTATCCATTGCTGACCAGCAGTGCGAACATCTTGAACCAGTTATTGTATAGCTCTTCAAGAGCTGCAGATATTTCTTCAAGTGCAATGTGGAGAAAATTCCTTTGATAGCAAGATAGTTTACCTCTTTGGTGTAACGTTTATTCGTTTCCCCTAGACTAACTACAGAGCATCCTGTATTCCTTGAAGGTCTATGTTTTTAAGTCAGTTTTTAAAATCATTTAATAGCTTGTCCTTTTTCCATAGGAAAGATAGGGTTGTACTATTAAAATAGTGGTAAATTTTAAGTATATTTACCTAAACCCAAGACCTGTCGTTTGTGGAAATAAATTGGTTGACAGAGAAGCTTATGGCACACTCTGTTGGAGGGGTGAAGGATTGTTTAGATTATATTTCAGATCAGTTCAGTTCAGTCGCTCAGTCATGTCTGACTCTTTGTGGCCCCATGGACTGCAGCATGCCAGGTCTCCGTGTCCATCACCAACTCCCGGAGTCCACTCAAACTCAGGACCGTTGAGTCGGTGATACCATCCAACCATCTCATCCTCTGTTGTCCCCTTCTCCTCCCACCCTCAATCTTTCCCAGCATCAGGGTCTTTTCAAATGAGTCAGTTCTTCACATCAGGTGGCCAGAGTATTGGAGTTTCAGCTTCAGCATCAGTCCTTCCAATGAATATTCTGGACTGACTTCCTAAATTACATTTAGGATAGATTAACTGTGCAGTTGTGGATTTCCCATGCCTGAAGGGCTTCCTATTTTCTGCTCCTAAATGATTTTGACTATTTATTCGGTCATTAGCATGTCCAGACCTGGGTTCGATCCTTGGGTTGGGAAGATCCCCTGGAGAAGGGAGTGCCAACCCACTCCAGTATTCTTGCCTGGAGAATCCCAGGGACAGAGGAGCCTGGTGGGCTACAGTCCATGGGATCACAAAGAGTCAGTCACCACTGAGTGACTAGACACAGCACAGTGCATGCAAACACATATGGCCCAGCTTTCACTGACCATACCTAGTTCCCAGGTCTTTGTTTCTCAATGGACAGAGGAGCCTGGTGAGCCACAGTCCATAGGGTTGCACAGTGTCAGACATGACTGAACAACTAACACTTTCACACANAGTCACCACTGAGTGACTAGACACAGCACAGTGCATGCAAACACATATGGCCCAGCTTTCACTGACCATACCTAGTTCCCAGGTCTTTGTTTCTCAATGGACAGAGGAGCCTGGTGAGCCACAGTCCATAGGGTTGCACAGTGTCAGACATGACTGAACAACTAACACTTTCACACACAGCATATACAGAAGTTAGAAAGGAAAAGCAGATTTCAATGGATTTTGCCCCTTACTTACTATATAGGTCCACCATTGCTTCTGAAATCCAAAAACGTCTGGCAAGCAAAAGATTTGAATGTAAAAATTTTGATAGCAAATCCTTACCTAAACTGGCATGAAGCTATTTATAGTCTTTATTTATCCTACTTAGTACAAGGTTTGTATGTTTTACTGTAGAAATTATTAATGTGTTTGGTCATGAAGTACTGGGGTTTAAATTCACCATCATCATAATCAGTCTGAGAGTCAGATAAGGGTTTGTAGACTTCTCATTACTGGTATACACTGAGCTCACATTATATGCCAGGCACTGACATCTAGAACAGTGTCTGGCACATGGCAGATGCTCAGTAGATGTGTCTTGGTGTAAAATGCTTTCACCTATTAACTAATGTAATCCTCACAAAAACTGAAGAGAGCCGATAGGGCTGTTATTCCCACTTTACATGGAGAAACAAGGGGAAGCAACTTACCCAAAGTGTCCCAGCCAGGAAGTGATTAGAGCCAAGATTGGAAAGCAAGCAGTCTAGCTGCAGTCTGCTCTTAATGAATTCACTTCAGGTATGTGGGAGGCCTAAAGATATGGCACTGGACCTCTCCAGTGAGTCACAGGGGCGTTTCAGCTGTTTATTCCTGGTCACCCTGCTCCTGGTATATCATTGGCAGCTGATGACATCACCATCATGGTCATTACCAAGGGCCTGCTGTAGAATGGTTTCCCTGGGTGGGAGGGTAGGCATTCCAGGGCTCTGAGAGGCTCTTCATCTCATTACAGGCTTCCCAATAGGTGCTCCATCAGGAGTCAGCCTGACTTCTTTATCTTGAAAAATGGAGATGCACAGAATAACTCTTTCCTCCACCCCCAAGGAAATGATCTTGAATAGTGGGAAAAGTCTTTTTGGAGACATTTCTTGGGCCCTTAATCCAGCAGGAGATCTGGGCTCCGAGAAGGGCATGGATCACCTCAGAGGGAATGAGCTCCTTGGCATGGGAGCCACACTGAACACAGCACGGGTCCCTATGGACCTTGAGCTGCAGGACCCTGTATCCACAAAAGGATGCTTTTAACAATACTTCTCAAAGAAAGGTGTCTTTCCAATACCTCTGCGTTTCTAGTGTTAAAAATTCATTCCAAGGTGATAACAACCTCCCCCTCTACTTCCCAACTTCCCTATCCCACTGTCTTGCTTAATTTCCCTCTGAGCACTCACCTCTGACATGCTATATTTGTGCTTATTGGTTTGGCCTTTCAGTCAAGCACTAGCAATTACGTTATCTTGGAACAAATCTAAGGGGCCTACATTTATTTCTCTTTGATGTCCTTACTCAAACTCTCAGTCTCAGACTGTTAGAAATAGTGGAATTTTTTCTGCTCATTGGATTTTTCTTACTGTTACCATTTTTATATTTGCAACCATGAGAATTTCTTTTTCTTAAACTGTTTTGATTGTGCAATCAAAATTTGGAGAACCCATGTCTTCATTCAGGAGAGGAAACTTAGCCAAATTTGAATATAATCATTGAGTATTTAAAAAATCAAGACAATTTTAAATTACTAAGGAGAAGTAATTACTTTACTTTTATATTTTATGAACTACTTTCAATTTAGATAAGGAACTGGAGAACTGTACATATTCAAGTGAAAACATCTTAAACTTGCCTACTTGCTATTCTTTGAAAAAAATTTTTTTAATTAATATAGAATAATCATTCTGCATATTAAAAGATGTAAATGATTTAATTTTGGACACTTCCTGCCTCAAGTTCCTAAATTCTCAACTGTGTAACCTATTATTTTTCAATCTTATATTTATTCTAGTTTATACATGCCAAAGTATTTAGGATAGTCTAAAATATAAAATTAAAAAATACATAGATATTATTAACTGTAAGTAATGTTGTCATATATATACACCATTAGAGCTCTCTTGGAGTTGATTTTCTTAAATTTTTTTCTTTAAATTCTTAAAGGGACAGATTAGATGTGTATAAAAGTTGAATATAAAATACTCTTGTAAGTCAATATAAGTAAGACCTTTTGTTTTTCTTAGCTATATTTTAATAGCAAAATAATTGCCAGTTGCTTTCTTTTAAATGGTCAATCTACCAAAGTAATAACTTGCATAAAAGCAAAATATAACTGATTAAGGTAGAAGATGGAGTCATTGATTATGGAAAGCAAGCTAAGGTTTTATTTTAAATCATCTTCCCTTTCTGTCTTGGAAGAGTTTAATTCTCCTTTACCACCTGTTCTACTGAAAGCCCATAGCTGGTGGTAGTATTGGAAGAAAGCTTAGTTTTCCCACCTTTCTTAAAGCAAATGGACACAGACTTTTCAAGTGAGAACCCATTAACTTCTCTCAATTAGGATTTGTATGAGATATATAAAGCGAGATTAGAGTTTGTAACAATGAGAGAAACTGAGTGATTTTGTGCAAGCCCAGTGAAATGTTACAAGATTCTTTCAAAGTTCTGATTATCTGAAAAAAATCTCCACGCATCCATACACTTTCCAGTGGATATCAAGTACGTGATGGTCATTCCCATAACCCCAAGAAGGTACCTGTTCACAGCAGCCATTGATGTGTTTGCTCCCTAAACGACCCAGGTTTTGGAAGCAAATAGACTTGTGCTTTAAGCTTACTTGGCCCCTTGCTGGCTGAGTGAGGGGCCAGATTCCCATTTCTGTCCCTAAGCCCCAGAGAGTGGATTAAGCTCCCAGAAGTGTGACATAAGAGAACACACATAAAGCACATGTGGTGGTTCCTGGAATGATGGTACTTCACACACTTGAGTTCCTTCCCAGATCCTTTTAGGACCAGACTTCAGTCTAGTCTCAAAGGCTATGGATCCATTCTAAGTGATATGTTTTCCTTCACATCAGATGAAGTGAAACAGTGATGATAACGGTGGCTGCCATTTCTGGCACACTTCCAGTGTTTGGGGTAGGCACATTTATGAGGACTCTGCCCACACTGACCTGTTCCGTTCTCTTGACCACCCATTGCTGCAATTCTTGTGACCATTTCCTAGATGAGGACACTAAGGCACAGAGAGGTAAAGGGATGTGCTTAGGAGCACTCAGCTGATAAGCTGTGGGACCAAAATCTATATCCAAATGGTGTCGCTAGTATAGATGGTAAGTACTTCAGACAGAAAGCAGAATAAAAGTTGACTAAACCTGAAAGTCTCAGAAATGGTCTTCTCATCTCTGTTCTGCAAAGGGTCATATCTTCTAGGCCTGGCCCTCTCAATATTGAAGTACAAAATTGACTTTTTCTGCTGCTTATTTCGCAAATTGATGGGAGCAGTTTTAGTCATTTGTGTTTTATGAGTTTTAATTAGGCCACTTAAGTCCAAGAGGGGAATTCCTTGTTTTCAGTTGATCTCATGCACTAACACACTTACTCATGTAACTTCCCCTATTTTTTTCTCTAATGTTTTCACTTGAAAGTGGGGGTGGAAGGGAGAAGTATGTGAGCATTTGGGTCCTCAGGATGCACTTTCATCAACCTTTCTGGAGACTCTTTTATCCGGTATAGCATTCATCCATAGAAAATAAAATGAGTAAGAATCAGTAATTACTAGTATTTTCTCTTTTATCTTCATCTCATTCTGAGAACGATCTAAAGAGGCAAAATTTCTAAGTAAAGATTTAAAAGAAGCCATCTATGTGCATAAAACCCCATGTTTGGATGAGGCGTTGATTTTCAGAATATGGGAAAGAAGTTTCACCTTGAGAATTTCTTCCTTCTTCAAATGTAGGTTGAGAATGTGGTTTAGAAGGCAAGGACAGGCTGCCCTACCCTGTGGGTTCAGCATGCTTAGAAATTTCTTTAAAAATTATCCTGGCCTTGGTCTGAGCCTGCCTGTAAGAGGATATATTAAAGCATGTCTGTCTTTAGTCTTTCATTTGTTCATTCATTCATTCATTTACCTGCATTCTCATCTAACTCATTCAGTCTCTATCTGCAGACAGATGAAAGAAAGGACAGAATGAAGTCCATTAGAAGAAAAAGGAATAACTACAAACTCAGTCTTTATTCCTTTCACCTCAATGACTGCATCTTTTATTTGATCCTTTGCCATCTTGGAGACAAGGCACATTTCACAGACTGACATTCATCAAAATCTCTAAGCATCTTCCTTTTGCAGCTGGACTTCTTTTGTAAAGTAAGAGGAAGAAGGGACTCCTGACAGGAAAATAATGCAGAGAAATGATTTTTCTTTCCTTCTTTAATGGTGGTGGGAAAAGGGCTCATAGTGGGAAATCCATCAGTAAATCCAGTCTAAGAGTTATCCTGAGTTTTTGACTCATTTCTCTGAAGAAAATTATGAGACAGCAAAGGATTCCACTATGGTGTCTTGGAAAATAATTTTAAAATAGAATTTAAATCAATTTTGAGGTCAGAAGTCCTGTCCTGCATCGCTTAAATATATTAGGAGTTTTTGAAAATATCTGAAAGTAAAAGTGGGAAAAATGAGGGATACTCTGTCTCTCTGGGGGAGATGAGGATAGGGAAGAGGGCTTAAACTACCAACACTTAAAGAAGTGTACTTGTCATTGTGCTACAGTTAGGAATACTCTTTCTCAAGGCAGTCATTATGTTTACTTGTGCTTGAAACCTGAGTGTTATTTTCCATAGTTTTTGAAACATACCTAACTAACCATTCAAATTATTTGTAATGGTGCAGACTTTGTTTTCTGATACAGGTGTGACTATAGCAAGAAAGGCAATGCATGACATGTGAGGTCTACATCAATAGCAGGTATATATGGCCCAATGGAAGGAAATGTTTAATGTAAATTTAAAAACAAAAATCATTCAGCCTCTAAAAGGATGGCTCATGATCTCAGGGCTCTTCTCTCTGAGCTAGATCAACTAAGGACTGTTTGGGACAAGTTAAGTTGGTAAATACAGTAAATTTCTACCTTTTCTTCCATCCTGTTTGGCAGTGATACTCAAAAAGATTTTCACAAATCTTCTATTCTACCCTTGGATGGCAGGGAGACTATAAAGAAACTGTTCTTTCTCCCAGAACCTTTGCACAATTCTTCTTCAGGCTGGGGAAAAAAAAAAAAAACTTTCCTATAGCTCCTATCCACCTGGTCCTTGAAGTATGGGGTATTTAGTAAGATGTTAACAAAAATTATCCCAGGTGCCAACCAGACCCTGTAAGGCTTGTAGCAGAAGAGTTGACAAAGCTGTCAGGTGGGAAATGTTCATTTTACCAAAATGTATTGCACACCTACCATATATCAGATGGTGTTCCTGGTCTGGGAATATAGCAGTGAACAAGCTCCGTGATTGCATGGATGAGGCAGGCTGACAGTGATTGAACAAATAAGTAGATGCCAGGCGTTAAAAGGTGCTAGAGAGAAAAAACAAAGCTTACTCCAACAGATAGGGAGTACCCAGGAGTCTGAGGAAGAGCTCCTTTATCCAGAGCTGACAGGAAAGTTCTTTCTGATGTTGCAATATTTGTGCAGACTTATCTGTGGGAAGCGAGGAGAGAGCCATGTGTGAATCTGGGAGAAGAGGACTCTAGGCAGAGAAAACAAAACCATTGCATTGGAGGAGGGAGCAAACTTGGTGTGTTCAAAGGACAATAAAGAGGTCGGTGTGGAGCAGCAAGCAAGGGGGAAAGTAGTGGATGAGGAGTGGGAGGTAGTAAGTTGCAGATCACGTAGGGCCCCATTGGCCGTAGTAAGAAGCTGCGAGAAAGTTGTTCTTGTTGTTTAGTTGCTGAGTCATGTCTGACTCTGGGACCCCATGGACGATAGCCCATGAGGCTCCTCTGTCCATGAGTTTCCCAGGCAAGAATACTGAAGTGAGTTGCCATTCCCCTCTCCAGGGGATCTTCCTGACCCAGGAATTGAACCCATATCTCCTGCTTGGCAGGTGGATTCTTTACCACTGAGCCACTTGGGAAGCTAAAGATAGGAAATGGTAACTGAAGAGAAGGAAGATGGTGTTCCAAAGGGACAGGTGACTTCTGTAAAGATCTTGGAGAGTCTAGCCCACTGTGCCTCATAACCAGAGTGTGTAGAAGTTGTATAGGGCACTCTTTTGGGAAATGCTACTTTTGTCGTTTAAATTATGATGATATGAAAACCTTGGTAAAGAAAGATAAAGTTGAGCTATCAACTCCTTATCAGCTAAAGATCCAAAAGCGGGTAATTTTTCCCTGTCACATCTATTCCTCAGAGGCATGGAGTACTCAGTTTTCCAGCAGTGAGATGTTTCAATTCCATTTACACTTAGCCCAGACTCACTTTTCCAAGGGACCTAGCTTTGCTGATTTTGTACTCAGGGATAAATAGTTTAGACTTTTGAACTGTATGTTTTTTAATTCATTCTACGTTCAAAGTGATTTATATAGCTCCTAGTTTTCAGTTAAACCAATTGATAGTTTACCTCTTAGAAATCTGTATGAAAATTGACCGCTTGACATGGGTTAAAAAGTCATGTCACACGTGTTCATTTTACAATTGGAGACAGAAAAGGATTGTGGGAAAATCATACCAGTTGATCAGTTGAGTAGAAGGGGATTCTGTCTACATTTTTTTCTTTAAATTTGTGTTAAAAACACTTGTAGTTTCTTTAAAATAGTGTTGACTGCTGTAAATGAGTTGCATACTCTTGTCACTCTTTTATTTTCATCATTTGATACTAAAGTTCTACCTTTTGCATAAGATAGACACAATTTCTGTTTTCTGGGACTGTATATGTTAAGAGGCGTGAAGTGAGATGAGACATAAAGTATGTATAGAGGTTGCCTTATCAACATTGGACCATGTAACCAAGCCTGATAACTCCCAGGGCTTAGCAGATGTACTTGGTAACTATTTGGAGGTATTGTCCAGGTTTATCTTATTTTACACCACCTGAGATTTCACATCTAAATTTTATCCCCTAGCCCTACTAGTTCGTTATGCATCTAGGTTATCATTCGTATTCTTGTAGCCAAGGACCCACCTACAGGAAAGAGTTACTGCTTTTGTCATTTATAGTTTAGTTCAACTGGACTGGATTTCCTTACTGCCTCTGGCTTAAACTGACTGAGAGAATGACAGTTTCCCTTGTAGGGAGGAGAAGTCAGTAATTTGGGAACATAGAGTGTTTTGTGGAGGAGGGCCTAGTGTGCTCCCTTCCATCCTGCCCCTTAAGTAGGAACTGCACTGAGGGAGGGAGTGAGACTTGCAGATCACGAGGAAGCTGGCCCAGTTGGATGGACCACATTGGGAGCTGAGAGAGAAAGAAGTAGAAATAACTAACAAAGGATGGAGGGGAACCTTAGAGTACCAGCAAATCTCTGGTCCTAAGCACTGGTGTCCTTGGGCCCTGGCCTGACTTTTTTCTGGCATCCCTGCTAGGATTCCATTCCTGCTCATCTACTTAGAGACGAGGGCAGACTCCTAACTTCCTGAGCAAGGAATTCCAGAATGGGCATTCAAGACACTATCTTCCTGCAGATTCTCCCACACGTGTCTCTCTTAACTGAATCTACTTTCTAGGTGCACTATAGAGAGCTAGACATTCAGGTCCTTTTTTCACCAGCCTCTGACTTTAAGCTTTGAGGGTAACACCTATATTGTCCATGAAGTCATGTGTTCTGTTTAGTCTTTCCCCTCAGGCTGGTCACATCTTGATGGTCTCCTAAGGCTTGAGCCATTTCTTCCCATGTGCCCTGGGATTTCCCCCTCTCTCTCCCCATGTAAAGAGACAATTTGTTGCCTGTGTTCTGAGACCTCCCTATTTCTGCTTTTGACTGGAGTCTATTCTGGTACGATTGTGTGGTAGCTGGGCACTGCAAAATGAGTCAGTTCCTGCAGTTTGGTTACAAGTTCTCAAAAAGTATTTCAGAATGTGGATGTGGTCAGCAGAGTCATTTTCCAGGCATCTAAAAGGAAACCCACATCAACTGTAACAATTGAGCTGCGAACCGATGCCCTGCACAGCAGAACTGGGCTTGCTTTTCCTCAAAGGAAAGCCCGTAGCAGCCCTCAAATCTAGCCTATTCTACAGACCTTAAAGGAGAATTCATCTTCATGCTTGCAAATCTCATTTTAGCTGTGGCTGCTGGCATAGTGTGACAGAGGTTTTGGCCTTTGTCACTTTTTGAATGTAGGCACACATTTGACATAAAAACATTATTTCTGAAAAGTAGAATCTTAAGATATTAGAACATAATTAGTACAAAGTATGAAATGTGGCTTCAAGACAAAATTTGGTGATTTTCAGCTAATGTACGAAGGAAGAACTAACTAAGATGGTTTGGGTACTAGTAGAGTACATGGAAATGCAACTTTTTTTTTTTTACTAAGTTGAACCTGTGTAGACTTAGCAGCACTACTGATTAAAAGAATAATTAAGTTCTTTTCAAGCTTTAGAAGAATTTCAAGTTTGCCCTAAAATTTAGAGAATGTTTTACTTCAGCATAGGCTTTAGGAAGTAATCATTGTGAAGTTTTTACCCTCTTGGGTACCCATAAATTATGTAAAATTTTAATTGAATTCTTAGTTACCAATCTTGTACCAACGGTTAAAAAAAAAAAACTGGAGTTTTTAATAATAAGAAAACACAGAAAAAATGGGCAAGTGGCTCGAACAAACACTTCACTTAAGAAGATATAAAAATGACAAATAACACATGAAAAGACGTTCAGCATCATTAGTCATTGTGCTGTGCTTAGTCACTCAGACATGTCTGACTCTTAGCAACCCCATGGACTGTAGTCTGCCAAGGCTGTTCTGTCCATGGGGATTCTCCAGGCAAGTATACTGGAGTGGGTTGCCATGCACTCCTCCAGGGGATCTTCCCAACCCAGAGATTGAACCCTGGTCTCCCACATTGAAGGCAGATTCTTTACCAACTGAGCCACGAGGGAAGCCCCAAAAAATAATCTCTGAAGAGACTGGAGCCTAAATCTAG
Source organism: Neotragus moschatus (assembly GCA_006410615.1). NCBI lineage: Eukaryota > Metazoa > Chordata > Mammalia > Artiodactyla > Bovidae > Neotragus > Neotragus moschatus. The sequence continues at coordinate 273,525 of SJYA01003258.1, forward strand.
CACTTTAAACTGTCTGGCCATGTTACCTGTGTGCATTAGTCATTCAGTTCAGTTTGGTTCAGTCGCTCAGTCCTGTCCAACTCTGTAGCCCCATGAACCACAGCACACCAGGCCTCCCTGTCCATCACCAACTCCCAGAGTTTACCCAAACTCATGT
>SJYA01003259.1:20065-39716 GCA_006410615.1 Neotragus moschatus
AAGAGATAAAACCATCATTATCTGAAGAAGGGACAATTGAAATAGTAGTAGTGATGTCTGGAAAAGTAGCAGGAAAATAAGATGGATAGAGGGATGGATAGATAGGTATATAATAAAGTATGATAAAGTATAGTATAGATTCTAGGTAACAGGTATGTAGGTATTCACTCTATTCTTTCTGCTTTTTATGTTTGAAAATTTCCATAATGAAACACTGGACAAAGAATAGTGGTAATCATAATTTCAGAAATTCACAGTTTTATGTCTTAATGTTGATAACATTTATCACTTGGGTTAATAACTAAAAATGATCATTATAACAGTATTTTTAAAAAGCAATAGATATATTCTATTTTAGACCAGGGGAAAATAGCTATAAGAATACAGTACAAACTAAAGATAAGCATACATTTTCTAACACTTTAAAATATTCAACTCTAGGGAGCCTTCTGCAATGGAAAATATTCTACTCAGGAGAAACTAGGAGAGCATCTATGATGAACATGGTAGAAGATATTCCTTGTTAGGAAAAATTAAAAGACTACTAAAAATCTCCTATACACTTATAAAATTCTTATATGGTATCCAATAAAAATTAACATTAAACTATAAAAGTTAATAGAAAAAAAACCATAAGCGTGTCTAAATCATCAGTCTCTTCTGATCCTTCAGGAACTTGGAGCTCAAATATCTACTTTCTACTTGACATCTCTCTTGGACATATAATATGCCTTGGAAACTTAACAAAACCACAGTAGAACTCTTTACTACCTGTAATAAACTTAGTTCTCCCTTTGTCTTCTCCATTTTAGTAAATAACAACATAATTCACAGGCACTTAGGGGGAAAGCCTGGGAGTCATCTTTGACTACTCTATCTTACTGTCCTGCATTTAATCTACCAAGTATTGTTTCTCTACCCCAAAACAAACTCTTTATCTCCACTACTACCATTCCATTCCACGCCAATATCCTTCTTTATCTGAACTATTTGTTTCTGTGTAAGTGGCAATATATAACAAAAATAACTTGCAGTGAGTACTTACTTGGTGTGATGTACAGTGGTTAATAAAAACCAATATTTTTATAATTAACTCAAACAACTCACTATCTAGCAAAAAAATAAATACATTAGAATGTGTTAAGAGTAGAGTAGAAGTATATTAAAAGGTGGTATGAAAATATAACAGAAATCTAAGAAAGTAAATTAGATTTTTTTAAGATAGAAGATTAGTTTTATTTTAGCCTTATGTTAAAGTGCTTAAAGTTTTTAACAAAAAAAATTCTTATATTACAAGCATTATATTTTAAAAATATTTTATGACCAGAACATAGGGCCCTATAAAAGCCTAAACAATAAGCATGGTTCAAAATTTTAAAAGCACATTTTAAAATAATAAAATGAAGGATAAGATTGGGGGATGGAATCTAGGGAAGGGAATTGGGGCACAAATGCTAGAAGTGAAACAAACAGGAACAAAAAACAAAGGAGAAATTAAAGAGAGTAGTCAAAAAGGGGTAAAATAAAGTCTGAGAGGTATCCACTAGATCTGGAAATTAGAAGGTCAATAGGTGACATGAGAGGGCTTCTCTGGTGGCTCAGCAGTAAGGAATCCACCTGCCAATGCAGGAGATGCAGGTTGGATCCCCGGGTTGGGACGATCCACTGGAGAAGGAAATGGCAATGCACTCCAGTATTCTTGCCTGGGAAATCCCATGGACAGAGGAGCCAGGTGGTTATAGTCTATGGGGGTGCAAAAAAGTCAGACACAACTTAGCAACTAAACAATAAAAACAACAAAGTGACTTTGCGGGTGGGGGGAAATCTCAGTAAAGTAACAGTGTAGAAACCACACTGCATGGATTGAAAAATGATTCTGAAAATGATGAAATATAGATACCAAGTAAAGACTTGGCTCAAGGAAATAAATTCAAGATTCTACAGCCAGAAGGGGAAAATGGCACTGAAGGAACATCCAGAATATGCACTCAGAAATAGTGGCTTAGAAGGAAGACAGTTGTCACTACACTAACCAAGAAATTACATCTTTAAAAAGGAAGAAAACAAAACAGATTTAAGTAGTTCAAACAATAAAAAGGTTATCAAAAATTTGTTTAATATAATAAAAATAGGAAACAGGAAAGAACTTACACTTTATCCCCAATTTCCTCTGCCATTCGAAGAATTTCAAAGAGAAGTACCATTTTTCCAGAATGCTCTAAAACCTCAGCATCAGCATCTGTAACAAAATCTTTGTACCAGTCTGGAGCTGGGCTGCTTGGATTAGAAGAGGAAGTAGCTTTACCTAAACAAAATAAATGAAACATAAATAAGTAGGCAAATAAGAGAAGAAACTGAAAGACTCCAGAGTGGGATTAAGAAAGAAATTAAGAGAAACAGATATAGACCAACCAACTCAGGGAGAGACTGAGAAAGAAACAGACTGGTAGGGAGAGAGAGGAAAAAAGACAGTCACAGGAGAGAAAGCACTCTACACTCCAAGAGAAAGACAAGAGGTGGAGGAGGTGAGACAGAGAGGACTCCGGGAAAAGGAAATAAAGAGAGAATCAGATATATACAAAGGCACATAAACACATACACATATGCACACAGACATGGGGGAGGGCCTCCAAATACAGAGTAAGCAAGAGACAGACCTTAAGAAAGTGCAAGTATGAGAAACAGAATTTGGGGTGGGGGGAGGGGTTCAGAAAGATAGAGACCCAAAGAAATTAAGTTTCCCAGGCACTGAGACAGTATAATCCCAAAGCACAACCTAACAGCCAGGGACCAGGAGAAAAGACCGAGAGACCCAAAGAGAGAGGGAGAGAAGGGAGAGACTGACTTGGAGATCAAGAGAGAAAAGCTCTTAGGGGCAGGAAAACTTTCACTGTGCTAGAATTCTGGAAAACTCAAACAAGGATTGTCCCCAGCATCATCATCTCATGTTAAATCATTTTGCTCTTAAACAACTATTTTGCTCTTATTTTCCCCATAAACATAAAAAGGTATGAGAAGCAAGTAACAAAATACCTATGAAAGATAAACAGTTAAGTTTCAAATCCAGGATGTACAGGTTTAACATATTTCTGTGCCTTCTCAGATGCCATTTAATGCAAAGTACTTTAAATTTTTATATTGTTTGTTATAAAGTATTCTATATATTCAGAAATGTATACAGAATATAAAGAACAACAGTGTTAACAGATCACATCTTTGTCCAATTTTCAAACTTGTTAAGTCTGCCTCTGATGCAGTTGAAGCATAATACATGACCCTACTCAATACTATTCTCTTATTTCCCACCCTTCTTTCTGAGAAATAAAACCCTAAATTTTATATTTACTTTTATCTGTATTTTTTAATATAAATTCATTTATTTAAATTGGAGGTTAATTACTTTACAATATTGTATTGGTTTTGCCATACATCGACATGAATCCACCACAGGTATACATGTGTTCCCCATCCTGAACCCCTCTCCCTCTTCCCTCCCTGGTACGTCACCAAACTATATATTATACTTCATGTTTCTAAACTACATATAAATGGAACGTATATATAACTATATATGTATAGCTGTACTTTGGCCACCTGATATGAAGAACTGACTCACTGAAAAAGATGCTTTCCTAATGCTGGGAAAGACTGAAGGCAGGAGGAGAAGGGGACGACAGAGGATGAGATGGTTAGATGACATCACCGACTTGACGGACATGAAGTTGAGTAAACTCTGGGAGCTGGTGATGGACAGGGAGGCCTGGCGTGCTGCAGTCTATGGGGTTGCAAAGAATCAGACATGAATGAGAGACTGAACTGAACAGATACATACTTTTATACTGAATATACTTTTTCAATGAATATAGTTTTCATTTTCCATTCAAAGTGAGACTGATTCAATAATTCTGCCATATATGGTATTCTACTACATCACTATATTATAATTTTTTAGTTCTCCTGATCATAGACATTTAGGTTCTTTTTATTTTTGTATACTATGAAATAACTGCAATAAACCAGTCAGTATTCTATTTTTCTAGAATGCACATATCTCATATAAGTTTAAAATTTTCTGGTATAAAGTTATGCTTATGACTTATAAAATATCACATTAAACATTCCTACTTTATGAATTGTTTACTAATTCAGGTTCTTGACATTCTGATCATGCTATTTGATTTTTGTGTTAACTTTGTCAGGTTAACTAATAATTTTTGTTGCTAACTTTTCCTAATGTTGATTGTTTCTTCAGGCATTCTATAACTTTTTACTGTCATGTCATTTTTAATGTAGCTGGAATATGTGAGAATCATTGGTAGCCTGGGTTCAGTTCAGTCAGTTCACTCGCTTAGTCATGTCCAACTCTTTGCGGCACCATGGACTGCAGCATACCAGGCTATCCTGTCTATCACCAACTCCTGGAGCTTGCTCAAACTTATGTCCATCAAGCTGGTGATGCCATCCAAATATCTCATCCTCTGTTGTCCCCCTCTCCCGCCTCCAATCTTTCCCAGCATCAGGATCTTTTCCAATGATATAGTTCTTCATATCAGGTGGCCAAAGTATTGGAGCTTCAGGTTCAGCATTAGTCCTTCCAACAAATATTCAGGGCTGATTTCCTTTAGGATTGACTGGTTTGATCTCCTTGCAGTCCAAGGGACTCTCAAGAGGCTTCTCCAACACCACAGTTCAAAAGCATCAATTCTTCAGGACTCAACTTTATGCTCCAACTCTCACATCCATACATGACTACAGGAAGGACCATAGCTTTGATTAGACGGACCTTTGTTGGCAAAGTAATGTCTCTGCTTTTTAACATGCTGTCTACATTTGGCATAGCTTTCCTTCCAAGGAGCAAGCATCTATTGATTTCATGGCTGCAGTCACCATCTGCAGTGATTTTGGAGCCCAAGAAAATAGTCTGTCACTGTTTCCATTGTTTCCCTGTCTATTTGCCATGAAGTGATGGGACCAGAAGGCATGTTCTTTGTTTTTTGAATGTTGAATTTTAAGCCAAGTTTTTCTACTCTCCTCTTTCAAGAGGCTCTTCAGTTCCTCTTTGGTTTCCACCATAATGGTGGCATCATCTGCACATCTGAGGTTATTGATATTTCTGCTGGCAATCTTGATTCCAGCTTGTGTTTCATCCACATCAGCATTTTGTATGATGTATTCTGCATATAAGTTAAATAAGCAAGGTGACAATATACACCCTTGATGTACTCCTTTCCCAATTTGGAAAGTCTGTTGTTTCATGGTTCTAACTGCTGCTTCTTGACCTGCATACAGATTTCACAGGAGGCAAGTAGGGTCAGTACTCCCATCTCTTTAAGAATTTTCCACAGTTTGTTCTTATCCACAGAGTCAAAGGCTTTGCTATAGTAAATAAAGCAGAAATAGATGTTTTTCTGGAACTCCTTCGCCTTTTCTATGATCCAGCAGATGTTGGCAATTTGATCTCTGGTTCCTCGGCCTCTTCTAAATGTAGCTTGAACATCTGGAACTTCTTGGTTCACATACTGTTGAAGCTTCACTTGGAGAATTTTGAGCATTACTTTGCTAGTGTGTGAGATGAGGGCAACTGTGCAGTAGTCTGAACATACTTTCACACTGCCTTTGGGACTGGAATGAAAACCTTTTCCAGTTTCCTGACAGCAAGATGGCAGAGTAGAAGGATGGGTGCTCATCTTTTCCTGTAAGAACTCCAAAATTGCAATTCAGTGCTGAACAACCATTGACAGGAGAATGTTGGACCTCACCAAAAAAAGATAACCCACATCCAAACGGAAAGGAGAAGCCCCAACAAGATGGTAGGAGGAGCAAAATCATGTTTAGAATCAGACCCCATACCCACCAGAGACGCTTGAAGGGCTCAAACAAAACCTTGAGTGCACCAGGACTCAGAGGCCCCGAAGAGACTGAGTAAGACCTGCCCGAGTGTTTGAGTATCTCCTGTGGAGGCATGGGTCAACAGTAGCCTGCCATGGGGACAGGGGCTCTGGCTGCAGTAGACCTGGGTCACACAGCATGTGGCATAAGCCCTCTAGGAGGAGGTCGCCACTAGCCCCTACATATAGCTCTGAACAAAGGACACACAAACTGCAAAACAACTATACCACAGAAATTCTCCCACTATTAAGAAAGTTTTACGACCCAGAAGAGATTTCCCAACCTGGAGATCTCACAAAGGGACCAAGAACCCCCAGGGAATTTGACTTTACAGGCCAGTGGGAAACTGAGCCACACTTGCCTGTGAGTGGAGGCAGGAGTCAACAGTTTGGCCTCAGACCAAACAACAGGGAGGGAACACAGCTATGCCCATCAACAGCAAATTAGATATAAGATTTACTGTGCACAGTCCTGCCCATCAGAACAAGATGCAGTTTCCCCCTCAGTCAGTCTCTCCCATCAGGAAGCTTCCATAAGTCTCTTCGCCTTATCCCTCAGAGGACAGACAGAATGAAAACCACAATCATGAAAAACTAACCAAACTAATCACATGGACCACAGCCTTGTCTAACTCAATGAAGCATGTACCATGCCATGTAGGGCCACCCAAGATGAACAGGTCATTATGGAGAGTTCTGAGAAAACGTGGTCCACTGGAGAAGGAAAAGGCAAACCATTTCAGTATTCTTTCCTTGAGAATCCCATGAATAGTATGAAAAGGCAAAAAGATATGACACTGAAAGATGAACTCTCCAGGTCAGTAGGTGCCCAATAAGCTACTGGAGAAGAGTAGAGAAGTAACTCCAGAAAGAATGAAGAGACAGAGCCAAAGCGAAAACAATGCCCAGTTGTGGATGTGACTGGTGATGGAAGTGAAGTCCCATGCTACAAAGAACTGTATTGCATAGAAACCTGGAATATTGTTAGGTCCATGAATCAAGGTAAATTGAAAGTGGTCAAACAGGAGATGGCAAGACTGAACATCGACATTTTAGGAATCAGTGAACTAAAATGGACTGAAATGGGTGATGTTAAGCCTGGGTTAACATCATACAATTCCACAGTGATTCTGTATCTGCATCTGTCAGGTCTTCCAAGAGGATCACCAATGCAGAATTACTTTTGAGGTTAGTATTTCAGCTTGAGATGTTTGGACTATGTAGATAATATAAATTGAAACCATAAACTATGTGAGGGAAAGCCTATGATTATGAATCCAACGGAACTACTTTTGAATCTCATAGCCCAGGGTGACACAGATAAGATTTCTTGCCATCTCCCTGAATTGATAGGCAAATTTTTTTGTATCCTATTCTTCTATGGAGTACATATCCTTTAAATAGATTCAGCTTTAATCTGAGTTCTAAGAACTTTCTACCTCATAGAGGGCTTGAATCTTACCCTGGATAGGTAAAAACCAAAATTACTCTCAAGACTAGCCCATCCCCAGAGCTTCCATAGCATATCTTCTTGACCTTACTGTTTAAATTCAGTTTCCTCTTTTTGTCTGGATCCTAGTAATTTCAGTTCAGTTCAGTTCAGTTGCTCAGTCATGTCTGACTCTTTGCAACCCAATGCACTGCAGCACACCAGGTTTCCCTGTCCTTTACCATCTCCCAGAGCTTGCTCAAACTCATGTCCATCGATTTGGTGATGCCATCCAACCGTCTCATCCTCTGTCATTCCCTTCTCCTCCTGCTTTCAATCTTTCCCAGCATAGGGTCATTTCTGATGAATTGTTTTTTCTCATCAGGTGGTCAAACTATTGGAGCTTCAGCTTCCACAATAGGCCTCCCAATGAATACTCAGGGTTGATTTCCTTTGGATTGACTGGTTGGATCTCCTTGCAGTCCAAGGGACTCTCAAGAGTCTTCTCCAACACCACACTCCAAAAGCATCAGTTCTTCGGTACTGTCTTCTTTATGGTCCAACTCTCACATCCATACATGACTAATGGAAAAACCATAGCTTTAACTATACAGACCTTTGTTGGCAAAGTAATATCTTTGTGTTTTAATAAGCTAAGTTTGTCATAGGTTTTCTTTCAAGAAGTATCTTAATTTCATGGCTGCAGTCACCATCTGCAGTGATCTTGGAACCCAAGAGAATAAAATCTGTCACTGTTTCCATTGCTTCCCCATCTATTTGCCATGCAATGATAAGACTGGATGTCATGATCTTAGTTTTCTGAATGTTGAGTTTTAAGCCAGCCTTTTCACTCTCTCTTTCACCATCTTCAAAAGGCTCTTTAGTTCCTCTTCTCTTTCTGCCATAAAAGTGCTGACATCTGCATATCTGAGGTTCTTGATATTTTTCCCAGAAATCTTGATGTCAGCTTGTGCTTCATCCAGCCCGGCATTTCTCATGTTGTACTCTGCATATAAGTTAAATAAGCAAGGTAACAATATACAGCCCTGATGTACTCCTTTCCCAATTTGGAACCAATCTGTTGTTCCATGTCTGGTTCTAACTGTTGCTTCTTGACCTGCATATAGGTTTCTTAGGAGGCAGGTAAGGTGGTGTGGTATTCCCATCTCATTAAGAATTTTCCACAGTTTGTTGTGATCCACAGAGTCAAAGGCTTTAGAGTAGTCAATGAAGCAGAAGTAGATGCTTTTCTGGAATTCTCTTACTTCTGTGATCCAAGGGATGTTGGCAATTTCATCTCTATTCCTCTGTCTTTTCTAAATCCAGCTTGTACAGTATATGAAGTTCTCAGTTCATATACTGTTGAAGCCTAGCTTGGAGGATTTTGAGCATTACCTTTCAAGCATGTGAAATGAATGCAATTGTGCAGTAGTTTGAACATTCTTTGGCATTCCCATTACTTTTATAGACCTCATTATGCATTTATCTTTAAACCACAATAAACTACTACCTAATGTGTCACATATTTAATATGATTCTATGCCTTGAGTATCTTATACTATATTCCTCCCTCTTTTCTTGACAAACTTCCATGTATATTTTACTGTCCTTCAAGTGTCAACAAAATTTTCATCTTAGAACAGTCTTCTTAAGAGAGTAACCCTTGTCTATCATCTGGGAACTTGAATGGTAAACAGTCCCCTGTACTAACATGAAATTTTCCCTGAAAATGAAGGGATCACTGACCCTAGGCTTCTAGGAAAAAAACATCTATTTTTGTTCTAGGAGTCTGGTATTTGCTAAAAGCCAGGCAGACAGTGCTGTTGTCATCAGTCCCCAGTAAAATTCCTTGGGTACTTAGCTTTTAATGATCTCCTCTGGTAGACAACACTTCACACATACTGCCATAAAATGTTACTGCAGAAATTAGTACATCCAGTGTGAAGATCAGCCCTAGGATTTCTTTGGAGGGAATGATGCTGAAGTTGAAACTCCAGTACTTTGGCCACCTCACGCGAAGAGTTGACTCACTGGAAAAGACTCTGATGCTGGGAGGGATTGGGGGCAGGAGGAGAAGGGGACGACAGAGGATGAGATGGCTGGATGGCATCACTGACTCGATGGACACGAGTCTGAGTGAACTCTGGGAGTTGGTGATAGACAGGGAGGCCTGGCATGCTGCGATTCATGGGATCGAAAAGAGTCGGACATGACTGAGCAACTGAACTGAACTGAACTGACTGTGACTCCACTAGAAGAGGACTCTTAGAAGATTATGCCTGTTTTCCTCTAGACTTTGATCTATATATGCTTTTCCCTTTCCTGATTTCGTTTTACGCCCTTTTGCTGTAACAAACCATAGTCCTGAATAATGAGTATCTGCTAAGTCCTATGAGTTACCAAACCTAGGGGTGGTTTGGAAGACTCCTGACATGTAGCTTATCAAGCATATGTTGAGTAAAATTCCTTTCTACCATTAGTCAACTGGCAAATAATCAGTGCCTTTGGGAATTTTACATTTTGACAGATGCGCAAACAACTTCAGCAATGGTTACCCAATTTAATAAAGGCAATTTAAATATGGTAAAAGTGTCAACAATTAAATTAAAAAGCTGGTTCAAACGTGGCAGAAAATAAGAAGTCTCAAAACTTAGCACAGGTGAAAATTTCTGTGCAAAGACAACAGATTCATACTAATTTTAATTCTACTAGATATAATGGCAATATTTAATCTCTAAAAATTAAAACTAACCCCCAAAACATGGGATACTCCAGTTAATAATTACCCTGAATATATAATTAAAACCTACAAATAGACATTACATGCAGAATATTCTTATTTCATCATTGACATAGAATAATCATTCCTTCGGTTATGATTTTATATTGCATAGGCATACATGACAATTAACAGTGAATTAATAAATCAAAGCTATTCCTAAATATCCACCCTGGATATCAAAAACATGCTTACAAGGTATGGTACGAAGGAAATACAAATAGAAAGCAAAACTTTTACCTCTAATTTATTGAAGCAATACAAATATATATTTAAATACCATATCTGCAGTGAGATACACTATAATTGTTTTTTTCCTTAGAACTTCATTTTATACTAGAATTCTATTACACATGAATATTGGGAGAAGTCACTGGAAATGTAGATTATTGTTAAATGCAACTTAAAGAATACTCTCTCCATCCCGTTTTGATAGCACAGGTGTTTCTATGCTTACTAAACTCAGTGGTTCTATTGGAAAAGCAACATATTTGCCAGTCTAGTGAAGAATATTCCCTACCAGACCAAGCATCTCTGAAGACCAGGCCCTTTTGCTTATCTTTTGATTCCTGGTATCAGCGTATGAGATATACATATATTTTTTATTCTAGAGAATGACTGAAAGAATTAGGCTATAAATTCACCTATCAATCAGTCATCATCATCATTATCTTCAAAGTGTATCCCAAAGTAAAAGACTACCAGAACATTTGAGCATTCTTTGGCATTGCCTTTCTTTGCGATTGGAATGAAAACGGACTTCTTCCAGTCCCGTGGCCACTGCTGAGTTTTCCAAATTTGCTGGCATATTGAGCGTAGCACTTTCACAGCATCATCTGTCAGGATTTGAAATAGGTCAACTGGAATTTCATCACCTCCACTAGCTTTGTTTGTAGTGACGCTTTCTAAGGCCCGCTTGACTTCACATTCCAGGATGTCTGGCTCTAGATGAGTGATCACACCATCGTGATTATCCAGGTTATTAAGATCTTTTTTGTAAAGTTCCTCTGTGAACTCTTGCCACCTCTTCTTAGGTGTACATTAAATCCATATGAATTACTCATTTTATAGCAGGAAGTTTGTATCTCTTTGTACCTCTTAATTCCCTTTACCTATTTCATCCACAGCCTCATGACGTACCTCCCTCTGGAAACCACCAGTTTGCTCTAGATATCTATGAGTATTTTGCTCTTAATTAGTTTTATTTGCTTGTTAGTTTTGCTTTTTACACTCCACATATAAGTGAAATCACAGAGTATTTTTTTTTCTTTCTCTGACTCATATCATTTGCCCTGAAGGTCTATTTATGTCACAAAAATATCAAGATTTCACTTTTTATGGCTGAATAGTATCCCATCACACACACACAGACACACACATACACCATCTTTATCCATTCATCAACTGATAGACATTTATGTGCCTCCATATTCTGGCTATTGCAAATAGTGCTGCAGTGAACATGGGCTACATATGTATTTTTTTATTTAGTCTCTTTGTATTCTTCAGAAATGGAAATGCTGGATCTTGTGGTGAATGTTAGTTCTTTTAATTTTGGGGGTAACTTTCATATTTTCATAGTGGAGGCATCAATTTACATTCCCACCAGCACTGCACAACAGTTTCCTTTTCTCCACATATTCATCAACACTTGCTGTATCTTGATTTTTGATTAACAGCCATTCTGACAGGTGTGTGGTGGAATCTCACTGTGCTTTTGATTTGCATTCTGCTGATAATTTGTGAGGTTGAGGGTCATTCCATGTTCTTGTCAACCATCAATTCAGGTCCTCTGGCCAGTTTTTAATCAGTTTTTAATTGTTTTTTGATACTGACTTGTATGATCTATATATACTGTGGATATCAACCCCTTATAAGGTATATCATATGCAATATCTTCTCCCATTCAGTAAGTTGCCTTGGATTTTGTTGATGGTTTCTTCCACTGTAGAAAATCTTTTTACTCTCATGTAGTCTCATTTCTTTAATTTTACTTCCATTGCCCTTGCCTAAGGAAACAGATCCAAAAAAGTAATTTCTAAGACCCATGTCAAAGAGCTTACTGCCTATGCTTTCTTTCAAGAATTTTAAAATTTAAGGTCTTATTAAGTCTATAATCCATTTTGAGTTTATTTTTGTATGTGGTATAAGAAACTGGTTCAGTTTCATTCTTTTGCAGATAGCTGTCCAATTTTCCTAACAACATCTTTCCAAGAGACTATCTTTTGCCCACTTGATGTTCCTGTTTCCTTTGTTGTAGATAAAGGGATATAGAAGCTTGGATGAGTTTTTTTTTTCTGATTTCCCTATTGTGTTCTATTGATCTATGTCTTGGATATTGTGCTACTACTAACTTGTTTTGATTATTAAAGCTTTGTAGTATAATTTTAAGTCTGGAATCATGTTATCTTCAGCTTTGTAATTCTTCTCAAGATTACTTTCGCTGTTAAGTACATTTCTGGTTCCATACAAGTTTTAGGATAGTTCTAATTGAGTCTAAAAATCCCATTGGGAATATTTCTCCCTTTGCAATTTTTGAAGAATTTGAGAAGGACAGATGTTACCTCTTCTCTAAATGTTTGGCAGAATTTCCCTGTGAAGCCATCTGGCCTTGGACTTTTGTGTGCTGGAAGATTTTTTATCACAATTTCAATTTCCCTGGTTCTGACTGGTCTCTTCATATTTTCTATCTCTTCCTGGTTGAGTCCTGGAAGACCAGGTTGTATCTTTCTAAAATATCTGTCCATTTCTTCCATGTTGCCAATTTTATAGGCATATATTTGCTTGCAGTAGTCTCTTATGATTTTTTTATATTTCTTCAGTGTCAGTTATAACTGCACCTTTCTCATTTCTAATTTTTATTGATTTGAGTTCTCTGCTTTTTTTTCTTGATGAGTTTGGCTAATGGTTTATCAATTTTGTTTATCTTCTCAAAGAACCAGCCTTTAGGTTTTATTGATCTTTGCTATTATTTTCTTCATTTTTTCTTCATTTATTTCTACTCTGCTCTTTATGATTTCTTTCCTTCTGCTAACTTTGGGGGTATTTTGTTCTTATTTCTCAAATTGCTTTGCATGTAAGGTAGGTTGTTCATTCGAGATTTTTCTAGTTCCTTAAGGTAGGATTATATTGCATAAATGTCCCTCTTAGAATTGCCTTTGCTGTGTCCCATACATTTGGTGTTGTCATGTTTTTGTTGTCATTTGTTGCTAGGTATTATCTGATTTCCTGTTTGATTTCTTCAGTAATATCTTGGTTAACTGGGAGCATATTATTTAGCCTCCATGTGTTTGTGTTGTTTTTCTTTTTTTTACAGATTTTTGTCTGTAATTTATAACTAATCTCATAGCATTACGGTTGGAAAAGATGCTTGATACAACTTCAGTTTTTATACATTTACTGATGCTTGATTTGTGACCCAAAATGTAGAATGTTCTGTGTGCACTTGAGAAGAAAGTGTATTTGGCTGCTTTTTGATGGAGTGTCCTATAAGTATCAGTTAAGTTCTAAATGTTCTAATGTCTCATTTAAGGCTTGTATTTCCTTATGAACTGGCTGGATTATATGCCCACTGGTGTAAGTATGGTGTTAAAGTTCTCCACCATTACTATGTTACTATCGATTTCCCCTTTTATAGCTGTTAGCATTTGCCTTATGTACAGAGATGCTCCAATACTCCTAAACTCATTCTACGAGGCCACCATCAACCTGATACCAAAACCAGACAAAGATCACAAAAAAAGAAAATTGCAGGCCAGGATTACTGAAGAACATAGATGCAAAAATCCTCAACAAAACACTAGCCAACAGAATCAAACACATTAAAAGAATCACACATCACAATCAAGTATGGTTTTCCCAGGGATGCAATGATTCTTTGATATACAAATCAATCAATGCAATATACTATATTAACAAGTTGAAATATAAAAACTATATAATAATCTCAGTAGATGCAGATAGTTACTGACAAAATTTCATAGTCATTTCTGATTAAAACTCTCCAGAAACTAGGCATACAGTGAAGCTACTGCAAGATAATAAAGCCCACATATGACAAACCCACTGCAAACATTATTCTCAATGGTGAAAAACTGAAAGTATTTCCTCTAAGATCAAGAAGGTGATGAGGGTGTCAACACTTGCCCCTATTCTTCAACATAGTTTTGGAAGTCATAGCCATACTAATAAGAGAAGAAAAATGAAAGGAATTCAAATTGGAAAAGAAGTAAAACTGTCACTGTGTACAGATAACATGCATGGAAAATTATAAAGCTGCCACCAGAACATTACTAGAGGTAACCAATGAGTTATTAAAGTTGCAAGATACAAAATTAATACAGAGAAATCTCTTACATTCCTTTATACTAATAATGAAGGATCAAAAGGAGAAATTAAGGAAACAATCCCATTTACCATCACAACAAAAAGAATCAAGTACCTAGGAATAAACATACTTAAGGACTCAAAGGGCTTCTCTGGTGGCTCAGTCAGTAAAGAATCTACCTGCAGTGTGGGAGACACGGGTTTGATCCCCCAGAGGAGGACATCACAACCCACTCCAGTATTCTTGCCTGAAGAATCCCTATGGACAGAGGAGCCTGGTAGGCTACATACAGTCCATGGGGTCAAAAAGAGTCAGACACAACTGAGTAACTAAGCACAGCACACAGCACAGCAGGGAGGCAGAAGACTTGTACGCAAAAACAAGGAGTAAGTTTCTTTTAAATTGATGGCTGCAATCACCATCTGCAGTGATTTTGGAGCCCAGTAAAATAAAGTCTGACATTGTTTCCCCATCTACTTGCCATGAAGTGATGGGACCAGATGTCATGATCTTTGTTTTCTGAATGTTGGGCTTTCAGCCAACTTTTTCACTTTCCTCTTTTACTTGCATCAAGAGGCTCTTTAGTTCTTCACTTTCTGCCATAAGGGTGGTGTCATCTGCATATTTGAGGTTATTGCTATTTCTCCCAGCAATCTTGATTCCAGCTTGTCTTTCTTCCAGCCCAGCATTTCTCATGATGTACTCTGCATATAAGTTAAATAAGCAGGGTGACAATATACAGCCTTGATGTACTCCTTTTCCTGTTTGGAACCAGTCTGTTGTTCCATGTCCAGTTCTAACTGTTGCTCCCTGACCTGCATATACAGGTTTCTCAAGAGTCAGGTGCTCTGGTATTCCCATCTCTTTCAGAATTTTCCACAGTTTATTGTGATCCACACAGTCAAAGGCTTTGGCATAGTCAAAAAAACAGAAATATATGTTTTTCCGGAATTCTCTTGGGTTTTCAATGATCCAGTGGATGTTGGTAATTTGATCTCTGGTTCCTCTGCCTTCTCTAAAGCCAGCTTGAACATCGAGAAGTTCACGGTTCACATATTGCTGAAGCCTGGCTTGGAGAATTTTAAGCATTACTTTACAAGGGTGTGAGATGAGGGCAATTGTGTGGAACTTTGAGCATTCTTTGGCATTGCCTTTGTTTGGGACTGGAATGAAAATTGACCTTTTCCAGGCCTATGGCCACTGTTGAGTTTTCCAAATTTGCTGGCATATTGAGTGCAGCACTTTCACAGCATCATCTTTCAGGATTTGAAATAGCTCAACTGGAATTCCATCACCTCCACTAACTTTGTTCATAGTGATGGCTCTCAAATCCTACTTCTGGGGATATATCCAAGGAAAACTAATTCAGAAAGATACACGCACCCCAGTGCTCTTTTTTGCAAAGCATTAATCTCCAAACTACACAAATAGCTCATAAGAGCTCAATATCAAAAAACAAACAATTCAAAAATAGAGAGATCACAACAGACAACACAGAAATACAAAGGATCATAAGAGACTACTATCAGCAATTATATGCCAATAAATTGGACAACGTGGAAGAAATGGACAAATTCTTAGACAAGTACAACTTTCCAAAACTGAACCAGGAAGAAATAGAAAATCTTAACAGACCNGAAACGAATCGTCGGTCTATATTCGGTACAGGATACAGGATGCTTGGGACTGGTGCACGGGGATGATCCGGAGAGTTGATGTGGAGTGGGGGGTGGGGGGGGCTTCAAGATTGGGAACTCATGTACACCTGAGATGAAAAAAAAAAAAACTAAAAATCGGAAAAGCAAAACAAAACAAACAAACAAAAAAAACAAACAATTCAATCAAAAAATGGGTGGAAGACAAAAATAGACATTTTCCCAAAGAAGAAATACATGTGTCCAATAGACATATGAAAAGATATTCAACACTGCTAATTATTAGAGAAATGCAGATCAAAATGACAATAAGGTACAACCTCACACCAGTCAGAATGGTCATCATCAAAAAATCTATAAACAGTAAATGCTGCAGACGATGGGAAGAAAAGGATCACCTCTTGAACTGTTGGTGGGAATGTAAACTGTTTCAGTCACTGTGTAGAACAGAATGGAGGTTCCTCAAAGAGAAAAAGTTAAATTACCATTTGTTGTTGTTGTCATTCTAAGTCACTTTCAAGTCTTTGTGACCCTATCGACTGTAGCCCACCAGGTTCCGTCCATGGGATTCTCCAGGCAAGAATACTAGAGTTGGCTGTCATGCATTCGTTCATGGGATCTTTTCGACCCAGCGATCAAACCCACAAATTCACCCGTGATGCCATCTGTACCTGGACTTTTGTTTTTAAACTATAGGTTCAACATTGTTACTAGTATAAGGTCTATTCAGATTTTCTATCGCTTCATGATTCAGTCTTAGAAGATTGTGCAATTCTAGAAATTTATCCATTTCTCCTAGGTTGTCTAATTTGTTGCCACACAATTTAGTACTCTCTCATTATTCTTTTTATTTTGTTGATGTTAGTTGTAACTTCTCTTTTCATTTCTAATTTTATTTGGGCTCTCATTTTTTATAAGTCTGGCTAAATGTTTGATTTTGTTTATCTTTTCAAAGAAACAACACTAAATTTCATTGAATTTTACTCTTTTAGTCTTAATTTCCTTTCTTTCCACTCTAATCTTCATTATTTCATTCCTTCCACAAACACTGGGCTTTGCCTGTCCTTTTTCTTGTTCCTTTAAATGTACATTTACATGATTTATTTGACATTTTTTAATTTCTTCTAGTAGGCCTGTAGCACTATGAACTTTTCTCTTAGAATTGCTTTTGCTTCATCCCACAGATTTTGTAATATTGTGTTTCCATTTCCATTTGTCTCGATGCATTTTTGAATTTCCTCTTTGGTTTCTTTGTTGATCCACTACCTGTTTAGTAGTAGATTTTTAACCTCCATATGTTACTGTTTTTCTCTAGTTTTCTTCTTCTACGTGACTTCTAGTTTCATACCACTGTGATCTAAAAAGATGCTTGATATGATTTCAATCTTCTTAAACTTATTAAGGCTTTTTTCCTTTTATTATTTTAAATAAATTTATTTATTTTAATTGGAGGTTAATTATTTTACAATATTGTATTGGTTTTCCCATACATCAACATGAATCTGCCACAGGTATACACGTGTTCCCCATCCTGAAACCCCCTCCCTCCTCCCTCCCCATACCATCCCTCTGGGTTGTCTCAGTGCACCAGCCCCAAGCATCCAATATCATACATTGAACCTGGACTGGTGATTCGTTTTATATATGATATTATAGATGTTTTAGTGCCATTTTCCCAAATCATCCCACCCTCACCCTCTTCCACAGAGTCCAAAAGACTGTTCTATACATCTGTGTCTCTTTTGCTGTCTTGCATACAGGGTTATCATTACCATCTTTCTAAATTCCATATAAATGCATTGGTATACTGTATTGGTGTTTTTGTTTCTGGCCTGCTTCACTCTGTATAATAGGTTCCAGTTTCATCCACCTCATTAGAACTGATTCAAATGTATTCATTTTAACGGCTGAGTAATACTCCGTTGTATATATGTACCACTGCTTTCTTATCCATTCGTCTGCTGATGGACATCTAGGTTGCTTCCATATCCTGGCTATTATAAACAGTGCTGTGATGAACACTGGGGTATACGTGTCTCTTTCAATTCTGGTTTCCTCAGTGTGTATGCCCAGCAGTGGGACTGCTGGGTCATAAGGCAGTTCTATTTCCAGTTTTTTAAGAAATCTCCACACTGCTCTCCATAATGGCTGTACTAGTTTGCATTCCCACCAACGGTGTAAGAGTGTTCCCTTTTCTCCACACCCTCTCCATCATTTAAGGCTTGTTTTTTGACATAATATGTGATCTGTCCTGAGAAATATTCCATGTATACATGAAAAGAATGTGTATTCTGCTGTTGTTGAATAAAATGATCTATATTGATTAAATACATCTTGCTGAATATGTCCTTTACCAATTTAGAGTCTAGATGGTCTATCCATTGAAGTATTAAAGTCCTCTACTACTGCATATTTCTCCCTTTATTTCTATTAACATTTTCTTTATACATTTACATATTCCTATGTTGGGTATATGAATAATTATAAATGTTATATCCTCTTGTTGGATTGACCCCATTATCACAATGGCATCCCCTTCTTTGTCTTTTCTTATAGTTTTTGTTTTAAAGTCTATTTCGTCTGATATAGGTATTACTATCCCAGCATTCTTTACTTTTCCATTTGCATGGAGTATCTTTTTTTTAATCTCTTCTTTTTTGGTTTATGTGTGTCTTCAGATCTGAAGAGTCTGCTACAGGCAGCATATAGATGTGGCATACTTTTTTTATCCATTCAGCTACCCTATGTCTTTTGACTGAAGCATTTAGTCAATTTACATTTAAAATAGTTATGGCAGACATGTAGTTATTGCCATTTTGGTACTTGTTTTCTGGTTATGTTTTCAGTTCTTCTCTGTTCCAGTCTTACTCTCTTTGTTTCTTCCCTTGTTTTTTGATAGATTTCTTTAGTTTCACATTTGGATCCTTTTATTTTTGTGTGTATCCATTGTAGCTATTTTTGATTTGTGGTTACCATGAGGCAAAAGTTCCCACTCTGTGGTCATGTGGTGTCAGATGAGTATGAGCAGCATTGGAGGCTGCCCCTACTTGTACTAAGTACATGGTGAAAAGCTATGTCAAAGCTGGTTTCCACATCCAAACACATCACCCTTCCACAATATCTGCATCAATAAGACAGTGTCCTGTGCAAAGGCTGACAAGCTCTAAGAAGGTATGTAGGGTGCCTTTGGAACACCCCAGGATACAGTGGCCACAGTACACATTGGTCAAGTCATCATGTCCATCAGCACCAAGCTGAAGAATAAGGAACACATGACTGAGGCCCTACAGAGGGCCAAGTTCTAGTTCTCTGGCCAACAGAAGGTTCACCTGTCCAAAAGGTGAGGATTTACTAAGTTTAAAGTCAATGAATTTGAACAGATGGTGACAGAAAAGCAACTCATCCCACTTGGCTGTGGGGTCACATACATCATTAATTATGGCCTCCTGGACAAATGGCAGGTCACAGAATCACAACAGCCTTGGCGTTCTCCACTGCTTATTCAAGCCCACCATTAAATCCTCCTTTCCAGTCTGTCTGTCAATCAATCAAAAAAAAAAAAAAAAAAAAAAA
>SJYA01003259.1:44058-54289 GCA_006410615.1 Neotragus moschatus
AACATGTATATTATCATATGTGAAGCAGAACACCATTACATGTTCATGTCCCTTATACACATCTAGATGTGTATAAGAGACAGACTCTTCATCTCTTAAAATTTCATAATGAGATTGTAGCAATTCAGTCACATCTTCAGGCTCCAATTCTAATTCTAGTTCTCTTGCTATATTTCTGCATCAGCAGTGACTTCCTCTACTGAAGTCTTGAACTCCTCAAAGGCATCCATGAGAGTTGGAATCAACTTCTTCCCAACTCCTGTTAATGTTCATATTTTGGACCATGAGTCACAAATGTTCTTAATGTTACCTAGAATGGTAAGTACTTTCCAGGTGGTTTTCAACTGACTGCCCAGATCCATCAGAGGAATCACTATCTATGGTAGTTATAGACTTACAAAGGGTATTCCTTAAATAATAAGACTTGAGAGTTGAAATAACTCCCTGGTCAATGGGCTACAGAAAGCATGCTGTGTTAGCAGGCTTGAAAACAACATTAATCTCATTGTACATCTCCATCAGAGCTCCTAGGTGACCAAGAGCAGTAATATTTTCAGAGGAATCTTTTTTTCTGACCAGTCGGTCTCAACAGTGAGCTTAAAATTCTCAGTAAATGATGCTGTAAACAGATGTGAGGTTATGCAGGTTTTGTTCCATTTATAGAACACAGGCAGAGTAGGTTTAGCAAAATTCTTAAGGGGCCTAAGATTTTCAGAATGTATTGTCTTCAATTTGAAGTTACCAGCTGCATTAGCTCCTAATAAAAGTCAGCCTGTTCTTTGGCACTTTGAAGCTGGACATCCAGTTCTCTTCTCTAGCTATAAAAGCCCTAGGTGGCATCTTCTTCCGATAGAACACCATTTTGTCTCCGCTGAAAGCCTGTTGTTTAGTGCAGCCACCTTCATGAACTATCTTCACTAGATCCCCTGGATGACATGCTGCAGTTTCTACACCACCACTTGCTGCTTCACCTTGTCCTGCTGTTATACAGATGGCTTATTTCCTTAAACCTCTGAACCAGCCTCTGCTAGCTACAAACTTTTCTGCTGCAGCTTCCTTGTCTCTCTCACACTTCTTACAATTGAAGAGAGTTAGAATCATGCCCTGGATTAGGCTTTTTAGCTTAAGAAGTGTTATAGCTGGTTTGTTCTTCTATCCAGACCACTACAACTTTCTCCATATCAGCAACTAGTCTGTTTCACTTTCTTATCATTCATGTGTTCAGTGGAGTAGCACTTTTAATTTCCTTCAAGAACTTTGCATTTGAATTTACAACCTGGCTACTAGCTGTTTTGTGCAAGAGGCCTAGTTTTGGCTTATCTTGGCTTTCAACATGTCTTCCTCATTAAACTTAATCATCTCTAGCTTTTTATTTAAAGTAAAACACAGAAGAGTCTTTCTTTCACTTGAACATTTAGAGGCCATTGTAGGATTATTAATTGGCCTGATTTCAATACTTTGTGTCTTAGTGGATAGGGAGACCTGAGGAGAGGGATAGACACAGGGAAAAGGCCATTTGGTAGATCAGTCAGAACCGGGACAGTGCAATACTTATCAATTAAGTTGCCTATCTTACCTGGGTGCAGCTCATGGCTCCCCAAAACAATTACAATCATAACATCAAAGATCATTGATCACAGAGCACTATAACAAACATAATAGTAACCAAAGAGTTCAAAATATTGTGAGAATTACCAAATTGTGACACACAGATACAAAGTGAACAAATATTATTGGAAAACTGGTGCCAATAAATGTGCTCAACATAGAGTTGCCACCAAACTTCATTTTGTGAAAAACAGTATCTGTGAAGTACAATAAAACAAGGTATGCTTGCTGTGAAATAATAATAAATCAAATATTTTGAAGTAGTTTATATACAGTCATTTCCTCCTCACAAACTACCTGATATGATACTAAACTAAAACACAAAGATATAGATGCTGTAAGGTAAACTTAAATGACTTATTCAAGATCCTGTTTCTCAAAAAGACCAGAAAGCTAATGCAAATAAATTAGATATCAATTCTTTAAAGGAAAGTGAAATATGTAGTGAAAAATGATAGCACAATTACAGCCATCTACTTATTTATTAATAGTATCCATTTCCATTTCCAGGTACAACATGTTGGCTCCTTAATAGTTCAAATTCAGGTTTTACATTTACTATAAGAAAGTGATTTTGGGAGGAAATTTCCTGGCAGTCCAGTGGTTAACACTTGGTACTTTCAGTGCCAGGGCCCAGGCTGGATCCCTGGTCTGGAAACTAAGATCCTGCAAGTCACAAAGCATGGACAATAAATAAATAACATGTACCAGGTATATATGACCATATGCTATGATCTACTTGGCCTTATATAGATCTAGATATAAAGAACAAAAATGGATTTTTATCATCTATTTGTTCTAAAAAGTTTCTGATCAACTATACATGCAGAGAGCTGCAAAAAATGAAATACATCCATATATGAATGACTTCTATTTGAACACAGAGAGCTACACACTAGAGGAATAGGTGAAGTTCATCATTTGGAACCCACAGCTTTCCCTGTCTGCATTTATGTTTATAACATGTAGCAACCTACTCTTTCTTCCAGTTCTTTTCCATATTTCAGCAAATATGGCAAGTGATAGTATTAGGTTGGTGCAAAAGTAACTACAGTTTTTGCATTGCTGAAATTTGCCTTTTGATACTGGAATACATTCTAAATAAATGTGGTCATCATTTTAATGTGCATGTCTTGCTTTATGCTTTTTTGCTAATGAGTTATGACTTACTATTTTATATTTATTTTAGACTAGGGAAATGATGTTAGACAAAAAGCAAATTCAAGTGATTTTCTTATTTGAGTTCAAAATGAGTCATAAAGCAGTGGAGACAACTCACAACATCAACAACACATCTGGCTCAGGAATTGACAATGAATGTACAGTACAGTGGTGGTTCAAGAAGTTTTGCAAACGAGACAAGAGCCTTGAAGATGAGGAGCCCTGTGGCCATCAGAAGCTGACAACAAACAACTGAAAGGGTCACTGAAGCCAATTCTCTTTCAACTACGTAAAAAGTTGCCAAAAAACTCACCATCGACCATTCTATGGTTGTTCATCATTTGAAGCAAATTGGAAAGGTGAAAAAGCTCAATAATTGAGTGCCTCATGAGCTGACCAAAAATCAAAAAAATCGTTTTGAAGTGTCATCTTCTCTTATTCTATGCAACGACAACAAACTATTAATCAAACAGATTAATGACAAAACTGGATTTTGTATGACAACTGACGATGACCAGCTCAGCAGCTGGACCAAGAAATAGCTCCAAAGCACTTCCCAAAGTCAAGCTTGTACCAAAAAAATGTCATGATTACTGATTGGCAGTCTACTGCCCATCTGATCAACTACAGCTTTCTGAATACCAAAGAAGCCATTTACACCTGTGAAGTATGCTCAGCAAATCTATGACATGCACCGAAACCTGCAGTGCTTACAGATAGCATTGATTAACAGAGATGACCCAATTCTTCATGACAATGCCCAACTGCACACTGCACAACCAATGCTTCAAAAGTTGAATGAATTGGGCTATGAGGTTTTTCTCTCATCCACCACATTCACCTGACCTCTTGCCAAGAGACTACTACTTCTTCCAGCATCTCAACAGCTTTTCCAGGAAAAATGTTTCCACAACCAGAAGGAGACAGAAAATGCTTTCCAAGAGATCGTCAAATCCCGAAGCATGGATTTTTATGTTACAGGAATAAGCAAACTTATTTCTCGCTGGCAAAACTGCATTGATTTTAATGGTTCCTATTTTGATTAATAAAAATATGTTTGAGCCTTGTTATAATGATTTAAAATTCACTGTCTGAAACCATTAATTATGTTTGTACTAACCTAATACTTATAATTGCACAACAGGAAAACTGGAAGAAACTTCTCATTTCTGAAAGCAACCCAGTTACATTAGACCCCATCTGTACTTCCAACTGATGAAGGGACCTATACCTCAACATACTTTTATGCAACCCATTTGGAGCACAGTATGATACATACTGGTTAGTCTACTCTCTTTTCTCTTAACCATGCTGCTGCTAAGTCACTTCAGTCGTGTCCGACTCTGTGTAACCCCATAGATGGCAGCCCCCCAGGCTACCCGTCCCTGGGATTCTCCAGGCAAGAACACTGGAGTCGGTTGCCATTTCCTTCTCCAGTGCATGAAAGTGAAAAGTGAAAGTGAAGTCGCTCAGTCATGTCTGACTCTTCGCGACCCCATGAACTGCAGCCTACCAGGCTCATCTGTCCATGGGATTTTCCACCCACTGGAGTGGGGTGCCACTGCCTTCTCCATCTCTTAACCACAAGTTATAAGAAAAACTTCAACAAGAGTATTTCAGGAAAAATCATTCCCAGGAACACATAAACTATGAGCTATTTATTTCTAATTATGAGATGAGAGACTAAGGAAAATTTAAGTGAAATGCAGATCAGGAGACCAGAGGAGAAAATAGCAGGAGATTCCCACTACCTTAAACTTTAACCATTCCTTTAAGTATACTTTAAATCTAGCTGGAAGATGAACACTGTTAAGCCATCTTTATGGGATAGCAGGGGACAAAAACAAGAAAAGAAGGACTGCTTTGGTGGTCCAGTGGTTGGGAGTCTACCTCCCAGTGCAGGGGACATGAGTTCAAGCCCTAATCAGGGAACTAGGTTCCTACATGCCACAGGGCAACTAAGCCTGCACACCACAACTACAGAGCCCAGGCGCTGCAACTAAGATCCAATTTCACCAAAAATAAATAAATTAACTAAATTTTAAAATTAAGAAGAAAATAAACTTTATAATTTAATTTCTACTACTCCCCTGATTTCTCAGAGAAGTAAGCCAAGGTCTATTGTTAGGCTGCCATCTGTCTATTCTAAGGAGGTACTGAAGAAAGAAATGTTTATCTGGGATTCACCAAATTTGTTCAGCTGCAGGCCTGTCTGTTCATAGGATCATTCACTGAACTGGCAGCCACATCTCCCTTCTCTTCACAGATTGTCTATACTTTGCTCCACAATTCACAAATGCCACATATTTAGAGTTATTTATACTGTTGTGTCTCTGCTGCTGCTGCTAAGCCACTACAGTCATGTCCAACTCTGTGCGACGCCATAGACAGCAGCCTACCAGGCTCCCACGTTCCTGGGATTCTCCACGCAAAAGCACTGGAGTGGCTTGCCATTTCATTCTCCAATGCATGAAAGTGAAGAGTGAAAGTGAAAAGTAAAACTGAAGTCACTCAGTCGTGTCCGACCCTCAGCAACTCCATGGACTGCAGCCTTCCAGGCTCCTCCATCCATGGGATCTTCCAGGCAAGAGTACTGGAGTGGGGTGTCATTGCCTTCTCCAGTTGTGTCTCTAGATATTTTAAATATTCAGCTATCTGTTCCTAGCACTCAAGTTTCAAAACATCTAGTCAGACTGCTCTAGGAGAATGTGGAGCCTGAGTATGCATCCTTCAAATGTAGAAATGAGTAAAGAGAACTTAAGCCACTGGGAAGTTCAATAAAAGACTTTTACTGAGTTTATACTCATGCACAAGAGAAAGAAAGAAAAAGTGAAGTAGATGACACAACTGTACCTGATACAAGGGAAATCTAAAGTAGACAATAAATAATTAAGAATTACAAAGGAAAAAGACTAAAACATCAAAACTAGCTTTACTGTATAAAATGAATGACAATCATTGTTTATTACCTAAAATGCTTACAGTCATTTATACATAGCTAAGTGAAATCACCACAGTGGGTTTAAAATAGGATGTATCTAGGTCTGAATCCTCTTCTACCAATCATTTATAAAGATATAATAATATTGTGAGGCTGTTCAAGAATTAAGTTACATAACAAATAGAGTGAAAATAATATAGAGTTTAGGCATATACATGTAAATAAATGTTAGCTTTTCTTTTTTCCCTTCTTAAATACCAGAGAGAGCACAATGGTTTGCTTCTACTTCAACATTCATTAAACATTTGTTGCTATTATGTGTATATGATTATCCTAGATGCTTACCAATTGTGGAAAATATTCCTTTGAGCCCATTGGTGAGGATAATTAATAACTGGAAAGAAGCATGACTTTACAATGACATGATATTTTTTAATTCAGTGTTCCATGATATATGTAAGAATTATTAGACTCACTTTCTTCCAGTTTTAAAGAAACTGAGGGATTGTTTCCTGTTTCATCCACATTTCCTTCACCACCTCCTCGAGATCTTGAATTCCAGACTTTAATCACTTCAACATCATTGTCACTGCCACTTCCACTTGAGCTACTATCTTTTTTTCCCTTTTTCCCCTTTGCTTTTTTCTTTCTAAAAAAGAGAACAAATTCAAATGGTTAGGGAAACACAGGAAAAATACAAGTGCCAATTATTAGAGGACAATCAGCAAGTTAGGATTTTAAACATGTCAACACAGGGCACAAAAAGTATTCAATTTACTTTGTATAATCATCAGAGCTTAAACTCATGGAGGTTTCATCGGAATCTGAAGCTATGAATTCATCCATACTGTCTTCATCAAAATATCCCTAGGGAAAAAAAATGAACATTTTAAGAATTTATTTCAATTTAAACTGGAAATCATAATGATGATGTCTATTTCATTGAAGGATAAGTTCATTGTTATGAGATAAGAAAGAACTGAAGAACTATATTAGAAAAAATAAAGGAAACATTACAGATATGACTAATAAATGCAATGTGAAGTCTTAGATTGACTCATGAAAAAGAAAAGGGACGTAAATACAAAATACAAAAACTGATGAAATCCAATTAACCTCTACTGTTTAGTTACTAGTACTTATGTGAATTTCTTAATTCTGACTATTTTACTATGGTTATGCAAGATGTTAATCTATGACAGAAGAGACAAGAACATACAATTGAAAAAAAAATAGTCTCTTTAATAACTCGTGCCAGGAAAACTGGACAGCTACATGTACAAATGAAATTAGAACATTCCCTAACATCATACACAAAAATGAACTCAAAATGGATTAAAGACTTAAACGTAAGGCTGGATACTATAAAACCCTTATCGGAAAACATAGGCAGAACACTCTCTGACATAAATCGCAACAAGATCTTTTTTTACTTACCTCTGAGAGTAATGAAGATAGAAACAAAAATAAACAAATGGGACTTAATTAAAATTTAAAAAGCTTTTGCAAAGCAAAGGAAGCCAGAGACAAAAACGATGTACTATGTCACACTGGTCAGAATGACAATCATCAAAACTCTACAAACAATATATACTAGAGAGGGTGTGGAGAAAGGGGAACCCTTTATACTGTTGGTGTGTGTGTGCTAAGTCCCTCAGTCATGTCTGACTCTTTGTGACCTCATGGATTGTAGCCTGCCAGGTTCCTCTGTCCATGGGAATTCTCCAGGCAAGAAAACTGGAGTGGGTGGCCATGCCCTCCTCCAAGGGATCTTTCCAACCCCATCTGAGCCACCAGGGAAGCCTTGTTAGTGGGAATGTAAATTGGAATAGCCAGTATGGAGAACAGTATGGAGGTTCCTTAAAAAACTAAAAGTAGAGTTGCCACATGATCTAGCAACCCCAGTCCTGGGAATATATCTGGAAAAAAACTGTAATTCAAAAAGTGTACAATAGCCAGGACATGGAAGCAACCTAAATGTCCACTGACAGAGAAATGGATAAAGAATATGTGGGGTATGTGTGTGTGTGTGTGTGTATATATATATATATATATATACACTATGGATATTATTCAGCCATAAAAAATGAAATGATGCCATTTGCAGCAACATGGATGGATCTAGAGATTATCATTTTGAGTGAAGTCAAACAGAGAAGGACAAATATTGTATGATATTGCTTATACGTGGAATCTAAAAAAAAGGGTACAACTGAACTTATTTAAGCAACAGAAATAGAGTCACAGGTGTAGAAAACAATCTTATGGTTACCATCGGGAAGGGAATAGGGGATTGGAATTGACATATTCACAATACTATAATAAAGACCTACTGTATAGCAGAAGGAACTCTACTCAATACTCAGTAATGATCTATATGGGAAGAGAATCTAAAAAAGAGTGGATATACGTACAACTGATTCACTTTGCTATACAACAGATAGTAACACAACATTGTAAATCAACTAAATGCCACTAAAAATTTTTAAAAAGATTAACATTTAACACTACTTCCATAATCACAATTCATTCAGAGTAATTAACCAGAAATAAAATAGGCTGAAGTACTGTATCACAAAGAAAAAAAAATCTGAATATACAGTAAGTCTATATAGATCAACCTTTTTCCAAAGTTATTCTACTTACTATAGATACCTTTTGATCAATTTTAGGTTAATTTACCTTATTTTCTCTAGAAATGTAGTCCAGCTGCAAACACCATGGATGAGTCCAGATTCTACTTAACATCTGAAAATCTTGGAAAAGTTTTGCACCTGCCTTTCCTCTTCCGCCTTCACTGCTATTACCTACACCTGATCAAAAGAAAAAAAAAAGCTAACGTTAAGACATAAGAATTCCCTAGTTCAACTAAGGTGTTTCTGTATTAGGACCTTAGCTTGATCTGTGCATCAGAATACTCTGGCCCTGTAGAGAAGTTAATAGGCCCTCATTTTTAGACTATTTCAAAACACATAAACAGGATTGCAAAAGAAATCCAACATACAGAAAT
Organism: Neotragus moschatus; assembly: GCA_006410615.1. Classification (NCBI taxonomy): domain Eukaryota; kingdom Metazoa; phylum Chordata; class Mammalia; order Artiodactyla; family Bovidae; genus Neotragus; species Neotragus moschatus. The sequence continues at coordinate 52,779 of SJYA01003259.1, forward strand.
CATCAAAATGCTAAAAAGAAAAAAAAAAACACTTGTGGTATAATGATATGCAACCTTATTAATACATTAAATAATAAAATATAGTAGTAAGTTTAACAATGGCCTGAAATTTTGAAGTACTGATAAAGGTAAATAAGTTTGAGATATCAGTAACAACAATATGTAGAAATATTTCTTATTTCTATTGGTAACAAAGTCACAGTTATCACGAATACTATTATGGTTTAATAACTGGAAAAATGCCATATTTTTGATAGAGGTTAGTGAAAACAGGCAGTATTTTCTTATTCAGGTCCTAGATTCTACCCATGTGCTCTAGATGACAAATTCCTGCTTTAGATAAACCCACTCTCTGTATACAGTACTTAAGCAAAACTCTTACGTCGAAACCCCAGTATTTATAAAGTGTTTTTCAAATTGAAAAAATTATTTATTTTGCCCAGAGAAACTTCAACAATATATTTTTATATGAAAATGAAGTAAAAATGAAATGAATGCACATTTCATTAAGATGACAAAATTATCAAGGGGGTAAAACACAAAAGAACAAAGTTGATCTTTAAAAAGAACAGTATTTAAACAATAACATTTTTCTGTCCACAGTTTTAAAAGATCTAAATTCATATCTCCATGAGGGACAAGATGTATATTCAGTAATGATATGAAATATGAATAAAAAAGCATAAAAATCCAGTACTCGCTATTTTGCCCGATTAGAGGTACTGCCACTGTATATGATAGAAATCATTGCTGTGAAAATGAGGCATCTAATTTCTTGATAGCATTCCCTTATAATCCTTTTATTTCTGCAAAGACATAAATGAGTCTTCTTTTCACCTGAACACTTAAAGAGGCTATGGTATGCCTATATCTTGTTCTGGTTTTGATTTACATTTCCCTGATGGCTAATCATATTGAGCAACATTTAGAAAAGTGATTCTCAGGCAGAGGGTACATCAGAATCACCCAGAGGAATTATAAAAATGCAGCTGCCTAAGCCCTATTCCAGAACCATTGAATCAACCTGTAAGATAATAGGAGTTTATTGTTCTCTATAAGAGTACAATTCAGCGGCATTAAGTATAATCAAAACATTGTACAACCATCAGCACTCTCCATTTCTAAAACTTTTTCCATCATTTTTAACAGAAACTCTGTACCCATTAAATGAATCTGACTCTTCTGCTGCTGCTGCTAAGTTGCTTCAGTCGTGTCCGACTCTGTGCGACCCCATAGACAGCAGCCCACCAGGCTCCCGCGTCCCTGGGATTCTCCAGGCAAGAACACTGGAGTGGGTTGCCATTTCCTTCTCCAATGCATGAAAGTGAAAAGTAAAAGTGAAGTCGCTCAGTCGTTTCCGACTCTTTGTGGCCCCATGGTCTGCAGCCTACCAGGCTCCTCTGTCCATGGGATTTTCCAGGCAAGAGTACTGGAGTGGGGTGCCATTGCCTTCTCTGCTGACTCTTCTAGTCAATTCTAAATGTAATCACACAGTATTTGTCCTTTTGTTT
>SJYA01003259.1:58170-73381 GCA_006410615.1 Neotragus moschatus
GGTCTTTTATTAATGTGGTTGGATATTTTTTAATAATACACTGGAATTTTATGTATCTTCTTTTATGGATTTAGTCAAATACATAATATTTTATGTAATAAAAGCTCTTTATAAATTGAGGCATTATTGATCTATTCTATATATTTTTTCACTAGTTTGTTCCTTAATTTTATTTTGAGAATATTACCTTTTTAATTAGAAATATTTTTTGTTTTTATAATATAAACATACCATTTTACATAAATCCAAAACTGCAAAAGAACAACTGATGTAAAATTACCATGACAGCATTCTTCAGAAAAGGAATGTCTTAAGAAAGAAAAAAAACAATAAACTAAGTCTATTTGTTACCTGTTAAGTGATCTAAGTAGTACTGATAGAGTTTGCACTGAATAGGAGTCATTCTCACAGCTAAAACATACTCATGCTTTGGAGGCAAAAACTTTGTTAATGCTGTATAATCTTTCCTCTGTAATTAATAATAAACAGAATGAAAATTAGTTAAATATATGACAGGAATTAACTGCTCTAAGAATCATCATTGCTTGCAACTAAAAAGTGCACACAAATAAAAGGTACCAGACATATAAGAGAACATTTACTTAAATATATTTACCCTCTTTAATCACACAATGATCCCATTTATTTGTAGTTAATGTATTTCATGTGACTACATAGTATGACTCACTGGTAAAAAGATACTGCAACACACCAGGCAGGTTTTAAATTGAAGTGGCCATACTATCAAGTGAGCAATTTAGGTTTTCAAATGGTCTCCTCTATATAGAAAAAAAGAAAAGAAAAAAAAAGGTGGGGAGGGGATACAGTAGGTAGTGCTAGCAAAAAGAATTGCTTTAATCATACAGTAAAACGGATGAATCAAAGTCCAATGTAGTCTGGGTTATCCTTTGGGTAAAGTGTGCCAACATGCCAGAGGATAACATATAACATCAGGGGGAATGTTCGTCCAATTGAGAAAACAAACCATGTATAGGCATTCTTAATACAGGAATAGGAAAGAAAGAACACTGAAGTGATAGATACAAATGACTACCTAAATCAGAAAAATGCCACCTAGGTAGTAGCAGTAATACAGAAATAAGAGTACCTGCTAGTAAGTACCTGTGGGTAACCTAAACAAAAAGGAAGACTTTACCTTATATAACGGTAGTACAGTCAGTCAAAAGGACAGCCTATCTCATCTGTTATATCCATTGATAGCTGGTGTCTTGAGAAAAATAAAGAACTGAGATCTATTAACTGCTTGCTCAGTCTCTACATACTTATCTACTCATTAACAATGGTTTACTGAAGATCTATGTGGAAAGAACACTATTAGTCCATTCAAGTTATTGTATGTACTTGGAATTAATAAAACTGTTTCTTCAGGATTACTTCTTTCATAATTCATAAGTGCCTTTCCTACAACCATTTCAAACAAATGAGGTTTGGAATACTATACTATAAATTCTGGTGAGCACAGAAATTTCTTAATCATAATAGCTGTGGCCCTTTTACATATCTCCTATCTTAAGGATGAGAAAAATCTAAACATTAACATATAACCATATAAAGCTATACATCCAGCAAATGAATTAATCAAGTATTTCCTAAACTTCTCAATGCAATTTTTTAAAAGTTCAGTACTAAATAAACTTTGGAAAAGAGTGCAAGAAGATTTAACTGTAAAGCTACTGAAAGAAGGAGAAAGAAAACACAAAATAATTCAAGTTTAAATTCAGAAAACACTTTGAGATTACAATATAACAAAGTAACAATATATTATTACTATGGAATGTACTTGTACCTGAACACATCCAGCTAACATTTCATAGAGAATGTGAGCTCGTTTTTTCATCACTCTGACATCTACCATGGTAGAATCTGCACACTGACCATTTTGGATTGGATTTATAAACCGATTCCTGAATTCCTTAATGGATCCAAGCAAATTTTCTTTGATAAAGTTAACCATGCAATGATCTAAGAAAGAAGATATTAGTTCATTAACAACAGTAACAGCTAAAAGAACTGAGAAAAATTCTCTGACAAAAAGCTCATGTCAAAAATGCATGCCATGGCAGCATTAGAATCAAGATACAAAGAACACCAAACTGAGTGTAGACTAAATACTGGTTTATCAGTCTGATCTAAAACTGGATTACCTAAACCAGATGAGAAATTCAAGTAAAACCCAATCCAAAATTCTAGACTCTTTAGGAAAAACAACACCTAGAACATTTTATTCTAACTCACTAGTCTTTATAATACATATTGAGTATAAAACAACTGCTCTGAAATTCTACCCACGACTTTATGATCAGCAAGGGTATCTTGTGAAAACAACATAGATACTGAACCAAAATAATAAAATCAATTAATAAGCTACTAGATCAAATTTTGAATTAACTAATTTAGTTCAAGAAGTCCTAAATAGTTGCCCTATGCTATACAGGACCACAATGTGAAACAGGGCAACATTCTATAAATGGGGAAAGAAAAAAGGGGAAACTGGAACAGACAAAAATAAAGATAAAATATAGATATATAGTATAGATAAATATAAAGAAAGATACAGTGAAACAGTAACCAGTATTACAAATAATAAAACAGAAAACAGTAACTATAACAATACTAAGAGAATGGAAATAACATAAAAATAACAAAAAACTATTAGAACAGATTACAATGGGATATTTCAATTTGTTATTTGCTATGTAACTCATGTTCCCTCTTTAGTGTCACCACACACATATGAAAATGAGGGAAACTCACAAGTCACTTCTCTGGGTTACATCATTTATCCTCAGCCTCAGCAAACTGTATCCTGACATCAATTCAACACAACTCTCCTCCAATCTCCACCTTCCTAAAACTTTCATTCAGCATAGCCTTTCTTTTCAAGTTCCTATCAGTAACTCCTCCAAAACTGGATACATTCTTTTACATATTGACTCACACTCAATTAGGTTATTTTGAAGTGGTGTTCCCGTTAAAATAATTCTCCTCCTTGATCGTATAGAATTCATAGCTTTTGAAACAGCAGATGCTTCATTTTTTAGAATATGGCCTTCATCACAAACAACAAAGTCAGGTCCTAGAAAAACAACATTTAATACATAATAAAATTAAAAGCAAAATCCATTTAAATAAAGTTAATCACTTTACAGTGCTGCTCTTATGGAAAGATGCTGTGGAAACAACATCCTGATAAGAACAGTTATATTTTATCTGTTGCTGTATCTGGTTAATGTGGTACTAACACTATTAAGTTTATTAAAGTGCTATTATGATGGTACTTAAGGGCCTCTGAATAAGAGTACAATATAAGTTAAAACTACCACTTGAGACGAAGAGTAACATATATGCAAGAAAAGGCACATTACTAAAGCTACATTTAAAGAAACACTATGGAATTCACAATAGACCAACTTGTACTTCCCTTTTGACTTACTTCACTAGTAGTCATTGCTGGGAAAAAATTTAACTGATAAAGGACAGCTAAACTGACTGTTATATGGGTATGGAGGTAGGAAGAAAAACATTGTTCAAGCTATAGATCTCAGACCAGAGAGTGGCTCTTTCAAAAGAAATACATATGATTTGTTCTATGAAAATAACCATATGCCCTATTGGGTAAAGTATCCTATAAACACAAATTGCTTGCAGGTTAATATACACAGCCCTGACGTACTCGTTTTCCTATTTGGAATCAGGCTGTTCTTCCATGTCCAGTTCTAACTGTTGCTTCCTGATTTGCAAACAGATTTCTCAAGAGGCAGGTCAGGTGGTCTGGTATTCCCATCTCTCTCAGAATTTTCCACAGTTTATTGTGATCCACACAGTCAAAGGCTTTGGCATAGTCAATAAAGCAGAAATAGATGTTTTTCTGGAACTCTCTAGCTTTTTCCATGATCCAGTGGATGTTGGCAATTTGATCTCTGGTTCCTCTGCCTTTTCTAAAACCAGCTTGAACTTCTGGAAGTTCACGGTTCACGTATTGCTGAAGCCTGGCTTGGAGAATTTTGAGCATTACTTTACTAGCATGTGAGATGAGTGCAATTGTGCGGTAGTTTGAGCATTTTTTGGCATTGCCTTTCTTTGGGATTGGAATGAAAACTGACCTTTTCCAGTCCTGTGGCCACTGCTGAGTATTCCAAATTTGCTGGCATATTGAGTGCAGAACTTTCACAGCATCATCTTTCAGGATTTGAAATAGCTCAACTGGAATTCCATCACCTTCCACTACCTTTGTTCATAGCGATGCTTCCTAAGGCCCACTTCACATTCCAGGATGTCTGCCTATAGGTGAGTGATCACACCATCCTGATTATCTGGGTCACGAAGATCTTTTTTGTACAATTCTGTGTATTCTTGCCACCTCTTCTTAACATCTTCTGCTTCTGTTATACCATTTCTGTCCTTTATCGAGCCCATATTTGCAAGAAATGTTCCCTTGGTATCTCTAATTTTCTTGAAGAGATCTCTAGTCTTTCCCATTCTGTTGTTTTCCTCTATTTCTTTGTACTGATCACTGAGGAAGGCTTTCTTATCTCTCCTTGCTATTCTTTGGAACTCTGCATTCAAATGGGTTTATCTTTCCTTTTCTCCTTTCCTTTTCACTTCCTTTCTTATCACAGCTATTTGTAAGGCCTCTTCAGACAGCCATTTTGCTTTATTACATTTCTTTTTCTTGGGGATGGTCTTGATTCCTGTCTCCTGTACAATGTCACATACCTCCGTCCATAGTTCATCAGGCACTCTATCAGATCTAGGCCCTTAAATCTATTTCTCACTTCCACTATATAGTCATAAGGGATTGATTCAGGTTATACCTGAATGGTCTAGTGGTTTTCCCCACTTTCTTCAATTTCAGTCTGAATTTGGCAATAAGTTCAAGATCCAAGCCACAGTCAGCTCCCAGTCTTGTTTTTGCCAACTGTATAGAACTTCTCCATCATTGGCTGCAAAGAATATAATCAATATGATTTCTTTGTTGACCATCTGGGGATGTTCATGTGTAGAATCTTCTCTTGTGTTGTTGGAAGCGGGTGTTTGCTTTGACCAGTGCATTCTCTTGGCAGAACTCTATTAGCCTTTGCCCTGCTATATTCTGTACTCCAAGGCCAAATCTGCCTGTTACTTCAGGTGTTTCTTGACTTCCTACTTTTGCATTCCAGTCCCCTGAAAATGACCTCTTTTTTTGGTGTTAGTTCTAGAAGATCTTGTAGGTCTTCATAGAAACTGTTCGATTTCAGTTTCTTCAGTGTTACTGGTTGGGGCATAGACTTGGATTACCATGATATTGAATGGTTGCCTTGGAGACAAACAGAGATCATTCTGTCATTTTTGAGACTGCATCCAAGTACTACATTTTGGACTCTTTTGTTGACTATGATGGCAACTCCATTTCTTCAAAGGTATTCCTGCCTACAGTAGTAGACATAATGGTCAACTGAGTTATCCATTTCAGTCCATCTTAATTCACTGATTTCTAGAATGTCGATGTTCACAATTGTCATCTCCTGTTTGACCACTTCAAATTTGCCTTGATTCATGGACCTGACATTCCAGGTTCCTATGCAATATTGCTCTTTACAGCATCGAACCCTGCTTCCATCACCAGTCCCATTCACAACTGGATGTTGTTTTTGCTTTGGCTCCATCCCTTCATTCTTTCTGGAGTATTTCTCCACTGATCTCCAGTAGCATATTGGGCACCTGCCGACCTGTGGAGTTCATCTTTCAGTGTCCTATCTTTTTGCCTTCTCATAAGGAGTACGTCAAGGCTGTATATTGTCACCCTGCTTATTTAACTTATATGCAGAGTATATCATGAGAAATGCTGGGCTGGAGGAAGCACAAGCTGTAATCAAGACTGTCGGGAGAAATATCAATAACCTCAGATATGCAGATGACATCACCCTTATGGCAGAAAGTGAAGAAGAACTAAAGAACCCCTTGATGAAAGTGAAAGAGGAGAGTGAAAAAGTTGGTTTAAAGCTCAACATTCAGAAAACGAAGATCATGGCATCTGGTCCCATCACTTCATGGCAAATAGATGGGGAAACATTGTAAACAATGGCTGACTTTATTTTTCTGGGCTCCAAAATTACTGCAGATGGTGATTGCAGCCATGAAATTAAAAGACCCTTACTCCTTTGAAGGAAAGTTATGACCAACGTAGACAGTATATTAATATAAAAGCAGAGACATTACTTTGTCAACAAAGGTCCATCTAGTGAAGGCTATGGTTTTTCTAGTGGTCATGTATGGATGTGAGGGTTGGACTATAAGGAAAGCTGAGTGCCAAAGAATTGATGCTTTTGAACTATGGTGCTAGAGAGGACTCTTGAGAGTCCCTTGGACTGCAAGGAGATCTAACCAGTCTATCCTAAAGGAGATCAGTCCTGGGTGNGACATCACCCTTATGGCAGAAAGTGAAGAAGAACTAAAGAACCCCTTGATGAAAGTGAAAGAGGAGAGTGAAAAAGTTGGTTTAAAGCTCAACATTCAGAAAACGAAGATCATGGCATCTGGTCCCATCACTTCATGGCAAATAGATGGGGAAACATTGTAAACAATGGCTGACTTTATTTTTCTGGGCTCCAAAATTACTGCAGATGGTGATTGCAGCCATGAAATTAAAAGACCCTTACTCCTTTGAAGGAAAGTTATGACCAACGTAGACAGTATATTAATATAAAAGCAGAGACATTACTTTGTCAACAAAGGTCCATCTAGTGAAGGCTATGGTTTTTCTAGTGGTCATGTATGGATGTGAGGGTTGGACTATAAGGAAAGCTGAGTGCCAAAGAATTGATGCTTTTGAACTATGGTGCTAGAGAGGACTCTTGAGAGTCCCTTGGACTGCAAGGAGATCTAACCAGTCTATCCTAAAGGAGATCAGTCCTGGGTGTTCACTGAAAGGATTGATGCTGAAGCTGAAACTCCAATACTTTGGTCACCTGATGCGAAGAGCTGACTCATTTGAAAAGACTCCGATGCTGGGAAAGACTGAGCAGGAAGAGAAGGGGACGACAGAGGATAAATTGGTTGGGTGGCATCACCAACTCGATGGACATGGGTTGGGTAGACTCCAGGAGCTGGTGATGGACTGGGAGGCCTGGCCTGCTGCAGTTCATGGGGTCACAAAGAGTTGGACACGACTGAGCGACCGAACTGAACTGAGCTAATATACACATAAATTAATTAAACACTGATTTAAGCAATAGCAATTGTTGAATTATACCCTATATTTTAGGCATTACAGAAAATGCATCTTCTACATGATTTCAGAAATAACTGCTTCAGTTTGGTTGATTAAATAACACAACTGCTATTCAGTGTTCAGATGGCGCTACATGAAGGAAGAATAAGATTTATTTTTAAATTAATCAACTTTTAAAAAATGAAAATATGTATCTTGCTTTATATGTAAAAACTTATCATTTATTTTGAATCCTAAAAAGTTACCTAAATATAAAAATTATCTTTTTTACAAGTTATTAAAATGATTTTTACTACCTAATATTACATGTTCATGAGGGTGTGGTGAAGCAAGTACTCATACATTCTTTGTGGAAGTCTAAGCTAGTATCAACAGGGCTTCCCTGGTAGCTCAGATGGTAAAGAATCTGCCTGCAATGCAGGAGACCTGGGTTTAATCCCTGAATCAGGAAAATCCCCTAGAGAAGGGAACAGCTACCCACTCCACTATTCTTGCCCGGAGAATTTCATGGACAGAGAAGACTGGTGGGCTATAGTCTATTAGGTTGCAAAGAATTGGACACAACACAGCGACTAACACTTTCACTTTTCACAAGCTGTTAATTAAACACTGTAGAAGACAATTTCATAATATCTACTAAAATATAAAATATGTTGCACCCTTAACCCAAATTTCAGCTTCTGGGTATTTATCCTAAAGATATACTTCCACAAGTATCATAAGATACATGAAATATTCTCTGAAGCACTGTTATGGTAGGAAATTGAAACAACTTAAAAGCTTGGTCAAAGGGGTTAATAAAACTATGCTATGATGGAATGTTGCAGAACTTAAAATTAATGATGTACATTTCTTTGTACTATCCGTCAAAGACATGTCAAATGTGTTGTTACTAAACAAAAGGAAGAGAGTTTCAAAATCTATATTATGATCCTATTTTATTTAAATAACCACCTCAAACAGGTACACATATAGGTAGTGAAGTAAAGGATTAACCTGGCCCCAAAAAAGTTTAGCCTTTGCCTCCAGCTCTAGGGCAGTAACTTCTAAATTCCAGGAATGTCTAACTTGATCAAAATTTGTTTACATAGATGGCTTGGGAAACATTAGAGATAGTCTATGCTAACAAGGTGATGGGGCTGAAGGGAGATCAACTCTGGGCATGTAGCATCTTCTCAACTTCTGGAGGGACTAGAAACTAAGATGACCCACATGAGTGGTCAACCATGTCTATGTGACCAGGCCCAAACTTAAGGCATCAAGGCTTGGATGAATACGCCTGTTTGGCAATATTCCATGTATACTGTCACTATAACACCAGTCTAATCACAAGAGAAACAACAGACACCAGTGAACATCCTACAGGATACTTTAATAACACTCCTCAAGACTGACAAGATAACAGAAAATAAAAGAAAGACTAATAAACTGTCATAGATCAGAGAAGAATGTGGAGACATGACAAACGCTATGTGGTACCCTGGATGGGATCCTAGAACAGAAAGTGGATGGTAATATTAAACTGGTAAAATTCAAATATGGTTTGGAGTCTAGTTACTAATATATCAATTTTTTAGTTTTGACAAATGTACCATGGCAATGTAAGATGAACAGTTGGGATTTGGGTCCAGGATAAATGGGAGCTTTCTTTACTGTCATTTTAACTTGTCTGTAAACAAACAAACAAAAATTTCAAAATAATGTTTTTTTAATGTCACTAAATAGCTTACATAGAAAAACAAATATTACTCATTATGTTATAAGGTTTCATTTCTTTTTAATTTATTTCCTCATGATCATGTTTTAAACTGTTTCAAGGAAACCTTCTGAAAAATATGCTGCAATACTATTCACTAGCTTATAGCTCTCTGACAACAAAACAACCCGAGGACTTTTAGACAACTATTTTAGTTATGAGAAAAGGACAAACTTAACATTCACAATGGCAGTTAGTTTGGTACATGTTGATTACATCATTACTTTAAAAAAGAAAGGCAAAAGAGTACAGACTTTCAGTTATAAAAATGAATAAGGTCTGAGGATCTAATGTATAAACAACATGGTGATAACAAGGTGACTATAGCTTGTAACAATGCACTATATGACTGAAATCTGAAAATGAGTAGAGCATAAATGTCATGACAAAAAGAAAAAGAAAACTACATGAGATAATGGATGTATAACACAAAGGGGGTTACCCTTTCACAATGTATACATGTATCAAATGATTACATTGTACATTTTAACTGTTACAATTTTACTTCTCAATTAAACCTCAATAAGCTGAAAAAATAAATTAAAAATAAAATTTAAAAGGGGCAAAGCCATGGATTCTATTGAAATGATTCTATTATTCAAATTCAAATTACTCTATTCAAAATAATACTATTATTTTGGCAGTGAAAAATTAGACTTTCTCAACAAACATCTAAAGCCTCAACAGTGTCTTAAATAATTAGATATAACAAGATAAAGTTTGAAAAGAAAAAAATATAGAATACAAATAACTAAACATGAATTGGCTCTGGACAGTACAACTTGCTGCTTTTCCAAGTCACAAATAAGGATTAAATATTTGGATCTTGCATCATGAGGATACTGTCAACACCACTGTAAATATTAACCTTCTATAGTGATGACCATTTAAAAAAAGGAAAAATGCAGCAATTCTTCTAATGACATAAAGTTGGAAAAGAAATGTAAAGAACTGTTTTCAGAGAATGGAGAGAGCTCTTATGGTTGTCTAATATTCAGTCAGAGGAATTTGCAATTGTGACATACCTGGTACATTTTTAATTGCTTATTTATTGAAAACCTCAAACACTTTCAGACTCACAAGTGAATTCTGAACATCTGGCAACATTAAGGTTATTTCATCTTAATGAAATTATACTAAGAAACAAACAGAAAGCAAAAACCTGAATGATAAACAATAACCAGCTACTTAATAGTTGGTCAATTAGATTTGTTAAATAAAACATTAGCACATTTTTCATTCAACTTGCTTTGTTATCTCAGTGTCTGTCAGTATCTTACCTGGATCAACCAATGCTTTGTTAAATATTTCTTTAAGTTTCCTACTTTTCACATTTCTTCCTTGAGCAAGATTTCTATACATCTCATAGCCTATGATCATAACACCACCATCTTCTTGCCACCTCTGTAGCATGTAGCTTCTTTCTTGAGGACGTTTCACAGTTGCTAATTCAGAGACCTTTGGTGGGAAAATAAAGATTTTTTAAGGTAGGAATGCATAAATACTAAATATCCCCAATGAAACATGCATCACTGACAATTAAAAATCTTATTTTTTACTATATGAATTTTATGCAGTTATTTTGATAATAGAAAATATTTTAAATATACCTCAAGCTTCTCATCATCTTTTAATCCCTCCTGCCACTTCTCAAATTCATTCATCCAATTCAAAGCAGTATTAAGAGGACAAACCACTAAAGCTGTGCTGAAATCCAATTTGTCACACAAAAGAACTGTATGAAGAAAACTTACCACCTACAAGAAAACAAATTAAGTTGCCACCTTCATTTAAATATCTTCAAAAAGTAAATAAATTGAGCAAACTTATAATAGTTGGGATATTTTTTTTGCTGTTTAAACAATAAAACAACCAGGCAAAGGTCACAATTTCCAAACCAGGAAAAGTACAAAGAAAGAGATATAACATGTAAAAGGCAGAATTCAACTAGATGATACATAAGGTCCTTCCAACTCTAAAGCACAATGATTTTATGATCAGTAATAATAATAATATGAATATAATAAATAATAACCACAGCAAAATAGCTACTAAGTCCCTAGTCCCCAGAGAACATTCCTACAATCTCTAGAAAATACCATTTCCCATTTAGAAGAGAATTATATCATAAGAGTATTTTTCCACTGCAAAGTGTTCTGACTCACTGAATCTACTGTCTTATGGCTTGGAATTACATATATATACAGATATATATTATATTTTATATATATATCTTTTCACTAATTCCACATCTCTGCTACAATTCTTGCAGTCTTCCTGCAACTTCCTGCATTCAGAAATCTAGTGTTTTAATAGTGAAAATATATTATGTTCACATTACTACAGGATCACAGACTATTAAAGTCAGGAATCCCCTGGTTAGGACTCTGCTTTCATGCTGAGGACATTGGTTCAATCCCTGATAGAGGAACTAAGATCTCAGAAGCCACACAGCATGACAAAAAGAAAGTTGTAAAGGAAGTTCATTTCCACCTCAGAATCTTTGCAGTTTTACTGGCTATGCTTATAATCCCACTGCTTCATTTCATTAGGGTCTCCGTTCAAACATCACTTCCTAAAAGATGCTTTCCCTCTCTATGCTTCCTTAACATTATCTGAAAGTATATATTTCTTATTTTATTTGACTAAAATCTCTCTCACCCACCAGAATATAAGCTTCTTTGGGGGAGAAATCTTGTTATTGACTGCTTTATCTCCAGCCCCTACAACCGCATTTGGAACCTAACAGAACATAATACATATTTTTAAATTCATGAATGCACAAGAACAGAATACCTTCATGTTCTTACCTGTAAAGTCTTACCAAGGCCCATGCAGTGGGCAAGAATGCACCCTGAACCTGGAGATTTCTTTGTTTTTTTTACAGACTCACAGCAGCAATCCCACATAAATTGAACACCTAAAAATGATATCTTTGTTAAGTTCAAATTTAAAGGTGCAAGTTAAAAAATCTTCCTTCGTAAATACATCAAAAATATAACTAAAACTTCTAAGAAACAGAATTTTTTAAAAAGAGAGAGACAAAAATCTCTTAATGTAAATGAGATTTGTTTTACACACAACCCCCCTACCCACCGCTAAGGTTTATTAGAAAAAGTGTGAACACAGGCACACAACAGGGTGACTTTCAGTCCTCTCAGGTATCACAGCAGACCTTTTCTCCATTTCCTGGGATGGTCCAAAGAGACAGATAAATAATCTAATAGAAACTTTATCCAAAGAGAGAATAGATCCCTTTCAAATATACATTCAGATTTATTGAGTCAATCTGGGGTGGGGGGGACCTCAGGAGCTAAGTTATCATTTCTCCTTTATTCAACACTAAAAACTGAACAAGAAATGGGCTTGCTACCTAAGGACTAGGAACTACAGAATTTACTTAATGTATTCATTCACATACACACTCAAAATTGACTTATTGATTCCGCTCGGACAAAGCAGAGGATAGGGGTAATTGGATATCTTTCCAAAACCACTAAAGGAATATTATTAATAAAAATACTTGAAAAAGCATTTCCTAAAGAAGGCTTTTAGCTAACTGTACCTTTCCCTACCACACCACTGCCCTTAGCTAACCATTGCAGATTAGGTGAAATCCACTTGCTATATATACCCATTTGTGAGTGGCACACACTTCCCATTTCACAAAACTCATTTTCTGTCCAATGTTCAATTTTGTTCTTCCTCATTTGCTTATGAACTATATAAGGGCAGGGATCATATCTGTTATGCTCACCAGTAAAAGTAACTCCAGGTCTTAGCAGAAATGTGAAGCACACTGGGGCCATCAAATATTGGTAAAATTTAACTAAAAACACTTTAACCATCTAATAGTTTCTTACCATCTACTTGATGTGGTTTCAATTTGATAACCATATTTCTATGAACCTGCACTAAAGGTTCTTTGGTTTCTTCATCTTCATCTAAAACCAACTTCGTTGTTATTGGACACTTAGTCGGTGAAGCATCTTCAATTTCTATCACCTACAAGAAAGGGAATTATAGATAGTTAAGCTCAAAGAAACCTTTTAAGCAATGGTGGAATATGAATCTTACTAAGGGAAGTTTTCCGAAATACAGACATGTCTACTTCCATACTAAAACCCAGTAATTTTTGTTCAGTAAGACGAGGATAGATCATTAGTTTACATGTTTTCGAAAATAAAAAACCTCTACATGACTCTGAATCACTGTGGTAATGTTGGTAATTTATTAATAGCTCATTGTTTTTCACCTTGAACACCTTAACACATGATAGGGAGAGATGTGAGAAAAGGAGCACTCTAAATTAATCTATGACATCACCATTAAAATCTAAATAGACTGGTTCTATTCTTCTAGAGCTTCCCTGGTGGCTCAGATGGTAAAGCCTCTGTCTGCAATGTGGGAGACGCGAGTTCGATCCCTGGGTTGGGAAGATCTCCTGGAGAAGGAAACGGCAACCCACTCCAGTATTCTTGCCTGGAGAATCCCACAGACGGAGGAGCATGGTAGGCTACAGTCCATGGGGTCGCAAAGAGTCAGACACGACTGAGCGAGCTTCACTCACTTCACTCACTTCACATTCTTCTAGAAGACATGTGAAAATGTGCAAGGAAACTTATGGTTACCACAATGACTGGTCATGACTAGTATTTAATTCAGGCACTAGTGAAGGTAAATATAAATGTTTTACAATGTGAATGAAGACAGTCCCAAACAAGAACTGTCCCACCCAAGATTCCAAAAGGCTCCCACTGAAAACTACTGTAAATATGTGTTGTGAAAGGGAAAATTTTTCAGAAACACTGGTATGAGAACCTCAGGCTCAAAAGCATAACAAGAATATATAACACCCTTTAACTGCAAAAGGGAAACAATCACTTCAAGTTTATTATTTGAAAGAAAACTTAAATACATATACATAAATACAATTACATGTGTCTGAATATATTTTTTTGCTATCTCATCCCAATTACACAGTATACTCAAGAACTGTATAAGTTAGGTACAAGTATTGCCATTTTACAAATTAAAAAAAAAATCCTAAGAGACTGAGAAGTTAAATAACTTATATAAGGTCATGCAACTCTTAAGTAACACTATACTAGGACTTATACCAAGAGGGCTAGGCTCCAGAGTCCATGAACTTAACCACTATGTATTAATACTTTAATAAAGAAAACGCTTATATGAACAGGTTTATGGTTTCATGAAAATCAATAGAGAGTCATGACTTTATGGACATTATGATGTTTAAGAATAAAATTTTAGCTGGTAATTTTTTCCTTATTTAGAACTGTAACTAGGAATGAATGATTACTTGATACATAGACATTTCCAAACATGAATAGAAGTATATAGAACAGCATAATGAGCCCTATCACCCATTATTCAGCTTTAAAAATTATCAACCTCTGGCCAGTTGTTTCACTGGCAGCCTCTCACCCATTCACCAACTCCTCTGATCCCATAAATGATTCTGAAGCAAACTCAAGCAAGTATATTATTTTATCTGTAAATGTTTTAGAATGTCTCTTTAAAAGGGCATTCTCTCTTTTAGAAATCATAACTAGAGTATCATTATTACATATAAAAATTATTTAAACAAGTCACAAATTTGTAATATATTACCTTGATAAAACTAAAATTATATACAAATCCAGATGTGGTAGAGTATAAATAGCACTGGTTATTTAGATCCCAGCTCCATTTCAACAACTTACTTAAACTCTCTTAGCTTCAGTTTGCCCATGTAGAAACTAGGAAAGCTTATAAATAACTCTCATGAGGTTGTTGTGGCAATTAAATGAGGCAAAGAATACAAAGTATCAAGCACAGACTATGTATTCAACAAATTTTTATTGTGTTCTAGCTTGGATGTATCCCAGCTTCATACTGCTGTGTCAAAGACATAAGCCAAAATGGAAAATTATCTGAATGTCTTGTCCTGTTTGCAAGGATTGGTGGCCAGAACCCTAAAATGGCCTCCAAGATTCCAATCCTCTGCTGTAAACATTCTATATAACTCCATTCCCTTGGGGGTGCCTGAGATCTGTAACTATAATCATTCCCATAACTGGGCAACTGATCAGCTGATTTGACATAATCAAAAGGGAGATTCCCTTAGATGAGGTGGGCTTAAGCAAGGTAAGCCCTTTAAAAGACTGATGTGTAAGAGATGTTCTCTTACTGGTCTCCAAGACAAGCAAACTGCCACACTA
>SJYA01003259.1:97463-115172 GCA_006410615.1 Neotragus moschatus
CACTAGAAACTACAAGAAATATTCTGTATTCAAAGACTAAGAAGCCACAACTGAGACAGTAGAAGGGGTGCTTTCACCATATAATCAAATTCCATAATGAAAGGGAAGGTGATCCACATATTAGAAAATGATTATATTATAAAAGTTTTCCCACAGGAGTGAGACTTTTGAGACCTCCTCAAGCTCATCAGCCTGGGGATAACATTTGGCTTTGAAGGCCAATGGAGCTTGGGTTTAAGAGCTCCACAGGACTGGGCAGAAACAGATTTCCACTCTTGGAGAGCACACACATGGTTTCACATGCACTGGGCTGCAAGGCAAAGCAGTGACTCCATAGGAGCCTGGGCCAGATAAACCTGTGAGTATTGCAGGGTCAACTGGGGAGGTAGGAGTCAGCTGTGGCTCACTGTAGGGGGCAAGGACACTGGTGGCAGAGGCCTCAGGGAATGTTCATCAGCAAGAGCTCCTGAGAGGTTGCTGTTTGAGCAAACAACACCTAGTCCCACCCAACACTGCAGGCTTCAATGTTTGGGTGCCTCAGGCTAAACAAACAAGATGAGAACACAGACCCAGTCATCAGTAGACAGGCTGCTTAAAGTCCTCCTTTGCCCACAACCACTCAAACACACCCCTTGACTTGGTCCTTCCCACCAGAGGGACAAAGTTATGCTCCAACCACCAGTGGGCAGGCACCAGTCTCGTCCAACAGCAAAGCTGCACAAGTCCCTGGACCAACCTCAACCACCAAGAAGCAGACACCAGAGCAAAAGGAACTATAGTTCTGCAGCCTGTGAAATGGAGAACAACAAACACAGAAACTTAGACAATATGAGCTGGCAGAGAAATATGTTCCAAATTAAGGAACAAGATAAAACCTCAAAAGAACAAGTGAATTGGAGTTAGGCAATCCATCTGAAAAAAATTAAAGATAGCAAAGATGATCTAAGAATGAAGACAAGAATGAAGAATGAACACATAAGAATGAAGACACAGATCAAGAAGAAACAAGAGAAGTTTAACAAAGAGCAACAAGATTTAAATAAACAGATGAACAACACAATAACAAAAATAATAAATATCCTCAAAAGAATCAATAGCAGAATAAATGAGGCAGAAGAACGAATTAGTGAGCTAAAACACAAATTGGTGTAAATCACTGCTATAGAACTAAATAAAGAAAAAAGAATGAAAAGAAAGGAGGACAGTCTCAGAGACTTCGGGACAATATTAAATGTACCAACTTATACATTATATGAGTCTCAGAAGGAGAAAGGAGAGAGAAAGGGCATGAGAAAAGATCAAACGAGCTAAGAGCTGAAAACTTCCCTAACGTGGGAAGGGGAACACTCACTCAAGTCCAGGAAGTACAGAGAGTCCCATGTAGTATGAATGCAAGGAGGAACACAATGAGACACATCCAATTCAAACTGACAAAAATTAAAGACAAAGAGAAAATTTTAAAACCAACAACAGAAAAGCAAGAAATAACATACAGTGGAATCCCAATAAGGCATCAGCTGATTTTTCATCAGATACTTTTCTGGCCCGAAGGGAGTGGCATGATATATTTAAAGTGATGAAAGGGAAACACACACAACAAAGAATATTTTACCCAGTAAGACTCTCGTTCAGATTCAACACAGCTATCAATAGCTTTACAGACAAGCAAAAGCTAACAGAATTCAACATAGCGAAACCAGCTTTATAACAAATAATGAAGGAACTTTTCTAGGCAGAAAAGGAAACAACCAGAAACAAGAAAATTATAAGTGGAAAGCCTCATTGGTAAAGGCAAATATAAAGTAAAAGTAGGAAATCATCCGCATCTAAATATGGTATCAAATCAGCAATTATGAGAAGAGTACAAATGCAGGTTATTGGAAATGCTTGGAAATTAAGAGGCCAACAATTTAAAACAATTCTGTTAATACACAGACTGGTGTACCAAAACCTCATGGAAACCACAAACTAAAAATCTATGATACAGACAGAAAAAAGAAAAAGCAATCCAAACACAACACTAAAGGTAATTGGCAAATGACAAGAGACATTGATGAAAGAAATTAAAAATGACAGAAACAGGTGGAAAGATGTACTGTGCTCTTGGATTGGAAGAATCAATATTTTCAAAGTGACTGTACTACTCAGGTCAATCTACAGATTCAATGCAATCCCTATCAAATCACCAATGGCATTTTTAATAGAAGTATAACAAGAAAATTTCCAATTTGTATAGAAAAACAAAAGACTCTGAATAACCAAAGCAATACTGAGAAAGAAAAACAAAGCTAGAGGAATCAAGTGTCCTGGCTTCAGACTATACTACAAAGCTACAGTAATCAAAACAGTATGGTACTGACACAAAAAAAGAAATATAGATCAATGGAACAGAATAGAAAGCCCAGAAACAAACTCAAGCACTTATGGTCAGTCAGCCTATGACAAAGGAGGCAAAAACATACAATGGAGGGAAGACAATATCTTCAGTGAATGGTGCTGGTAAAACTAGACAGCTACATATAAAAATGAAATTAGAACATTCTATAACACCATGCATGCTTAGTGACTTCAATCATGTCTGACTCTCTGCGACCCCAAGGACCATGGCCAGCCAGGCTCCTCTGTCCATGGGGTTCTCCAGGAAAGAACACTAGAGTGGGTTGCCATTTCCTTCTCCAGTGATAAAGTATGAAGTGAGTGAAGTGAAGTCGCTCAGTCGTGTCTGACTCTTTGAGACCCCATGGACTGTAGCCCACCAGGCTCCTCCGTCCATGGGATTCTCCAGTCAAGAATACTGGAGTGGGTTGCCATTTCCTTCTCCAGGATAACACCATACAAAAAATGAACTCAAAATGGATTAAACACCTAAATGTAACACCAGACACTATAAAATTGTTAAAGGAAAACATAGGCAGAACACTCTTTGACATAAATCACACAAATATCTTTTTGGATCTACCTCATAGAGTAATGAAAATGAAAACAGAAATAAACAAATGGGACCTAATTAAACCAAAAAGCTTTTCAACAGCAAAGGAAACAACAAACAAAATGAAAAGACAACCCACAGAATGAAAGAAAATATTTACAAACAGTGCAACTGACATGGGATTAAATTTCAAAATATACAAAAAGTTCACTGTAGCTCAATGACAACAACAAAATCAAGAAAATGGACAGAAGATCTCAATAGACATTTCTTCAAAGACGTACAGAAAGCCAACAAGCACATGAAAAGATAATCATATTCATTAATAATTAGCAAAACACAAATCAAAACTACAATAAGGTACAACCTCAAAACCATCATAATGGTCACCATCAAAAGTTCTATGAACAATAAATGTTGGAGATGAGGTGGAGAAAAGAGAACCCTCATACACTGCTGCTAAAAATATAAATTGGAACAATGGAAAACAGTATGGAGTGTGCTCAAAAAACTAAAAGTAGAGTTATCAAATGATACACAATACCATTTCTGGGCATATACTCAAACAAAACTAAACTTCAAAAAGATACATGCATCCCTATATTCACAACAGCACTATTTACAACAGATAAGACATGGAAACAATCTAAATGTCCATCGACAGATGAATGGATAAAGATGTGCTACACATGTACACAATAGCATATTAGTCATAAAAAGAATGAAATAGTTCGATTTGCAGCAACTTGAATGGACCCAGAGATTATACTAATGATGTAAGTCAGAAAGAGAAACACAAATATCATATATCACTTACATGTGGAATCTAGAATACAACACAAATGAACATATCTATGAAACAGAAACAGACTCACAAAGAGACGAAATTTCTGGTTGTCAAAGGGGAAGAAGCAGTAAAGGAAAATGAGATAAGGAGTTTGAGAATAGCAGACTCAAAGGATTTTATATATGTGTGTGTGTGTGTGTGTGTGTGTGTGTGTGTGTGTGTATATCAGATGGGTAAAAAACAAGGNTATGTGGAATCTAAAATACGACACAAATGAACGTATCTATGAAACGAAAACAGACCTCTGTAAGAGGTTGCCAAGAGGGTTGGGAGAGGCAAGGACTGGGAGTTTGGGATTAATAGTGTGCAGACTATTATATATAGGATGGGTAAAAAACAAGGCCCTATTGTATAGCACAGGGAACCATATTCAACGCCCTGTTATAAACCATAATGAAAGAATATAAAGAACAAGATAAATATGTATAACTGAATCACTTTGCTATATCTCAGAAATTAACACAATTTCTGTAAATATACTAAATTTATTCTGTATATATTCTAAATATACTAAATCTCAATGAAGTATTTAAAAAAGGATTTAAGTACTGAAACAAGCTACAGCATGGATCAAAATTGAAAACATGCTAACTGAAAGATTCCATTCATAAAAAGACACATATTTACAAATCTTTTCATATGAAATATTCAGAATAGGCAAAATCATACAAAAGGCAGATTAGTTTTTGTCAGGGAATGAGACGCAGGAAGAATGGGAAATGACCAAGGGCCATAGGGTTTCTTTCTGAAATAATGGAAATGTTCTGAAATTAGATAGTGGTAGTAAATGCACAACTTTGTGAATATTCTAAAAATCCCCTATATTCTACACTTTTATATGGTGAATTTGTGTTACCTGAATTCCATCTCAGTTCTTTAAAATTCTCATTATATCCTATTGTTATTTTACATTTCCCTAAAGTGTGCCTTAAAGCTCAACATTCAGAAAACTAAGATCATGGCATCTGGTCCCAACACTTCATGGCAAATAGATGGGGAAACAGTGAAAACACTGTCAGACGTTATTTTTGGGGGGCTCCAAAATCACTGCAGATGGTGACTGCAGCCATGAAATTAAAAGACGATTACTCCTTGGAAGGAAAGTTATGACCAACCTAGATAGCATATTAAAAAGCAGACATTACTTTGCCAACACAGGTCCAACTGTCAAGGCTATGCTTTTCCAGTGGTCATGTACGGATGTGAGAGGTGGACTGTGAAGAAAGCTGAGCACCGAAGAATTGATGCTTCTGAACTGTGGTGTTGGAGAAGACTCTTGAGACTCCCTTGGACTGCAAGGAGATTCAACCAGTTCATCCTAAAGGAGATCACTCCTGGGTGTTCATTGGAAGGACTGATGCTAAAACTGAAACTTCAACACTTTGGCCACCTCATGCAAAGAGCTGACTCATTGGAAAAGACTCTGATGCTGGGAGGGATTAGGGGCAGGAGGAAAAGGGGACGAAACAGAATGAGATGGCTGGATGGCATCACCGACTCAATGGACATGAGTTTGAAAGAACTCTGGGAGTTAGTGATGGACAGGGAGGCCTGGCATGCTGCAATTCATGGGGTCGCAAAGAGTCAGACACGACAGAGTGACTGAACCGAACTGAAAGCTTGTCACCTGCAACGGCGCACAGGCAGTGCCGAGAGGAACTACTCCAGGCCCGAGGCCGGGGGCAGCGGCCGACAGGAGCTACCCCATGTCAAAGGTAAGGAGCAAGGCTGCACTTTAGTGGAGGACCTATGAAGAGATAACCCACATCCAAGGTATGACAAACCCCAGTAAGATGATAGGCACTGAGAGAGGGCATCAGAGGGCAGACAGACTGAAACCACAATCACAGACAACAGGCCAATCTGATCACATGGACCACAGCCTTGTCTAACTCAATGAAACTAACCCATGCCGTGTCGGGCCACCCAAAGTGGACGGGTCATGTTGGAGAGATCTGAGAGAATGTGGTCCACTGGAGAAGGGAATGGGAAACCACTTCAGTATTCTTGCCTTGAGAACCCCATGAACAGTATGAAAAGGCAAAATGGTAGGATACTGAAAGAGGAACTCCCCAGGTCAGTAGGTACCCAATACGCTACAGGAGATCAGTGGAGAAATAACTCCACAAAGAATGAAGGGAAGGAGCCAAAGCAAAAACAACACCCAGTTGTGGATGGGACTGGTGATAGAAGCAAGCTTTGATGCTGTAAAGAGCAATACTGCATAGCTACCTGGAATGTTACGTCCATGAATCAAGGCAAATTGGAAGTGGTCAAACAGGAGATAAAAAGAGTGAACATCAACAGTCTAGGCATATGCAAACTAAGACAAGATTGAATGGAATGGGTGAATTTAACTC
Organism: Neotragus moschatus; assembly: GCA_006410615.1. Classification (NCBI taxonomy): domain Eukaryota; kingdom Metazoa; phylum Chordata; class Mammalia; order Artiodactyla; family Bovidae; genus Neotragus; species Neotragus moschatus. The sequence continues at coordinate 103,600 of SJYA01003259.1, forward strand.
AGATGACCATTAAATCTACTACTGTGGGCAGGAATCCCATAGAAAAAATGGAGTGGCCATCACAGTCAACAAATGAGTCCAAAAGGCAGCATTTGGATGCAATTTCAAAAATGACAGAATGATCTCTGTTTCATTGGCAAACCACTCATTATCACAGTAATCCCAGTCTATGCCCTAACCAGTAATGCTGAAGAAGCTGAAGGTAAATGGTTCCATGAAGACCTACAAGACTTTCTAGAACTAACACCCAAAAAAGTTGTCCTTTTCATTCTGGGGACTGGAATGCAAACGTAGGAAGTCAAGAATCACCTGGAGCAACAGGAAAATTTGGCCTTCGAGTACAGAATGAAGCAGGGCAAAGGCTAATACAGTTCTGCCAAGAGAACACACTGGTCATAGCAAACACTGTCTTCCAACAACACAAGAGAAGACTCTACACATGGATATCACCAGATGGTCAACACCAAAATCAGACTGATTATATTCTTTGCAGCCAAAGATGGAGAAGCTCTATACAGCCAGTAAAGACAAGACAGGGAGCTGGTGTGGCTCAGATCGTGAACTCCTTATTGCCAAATTCAGACTTAAATTGAAGAAAGTGGGGAAAACCACTAGACCATTCAGGTATGACCTAAATAAAATCCCTTATGACTACACATTGGAAGCGAGAAATAGATTTAAGGGATTAGATCTCAGAGACAGAGTGCCTGATGAAGTATGGACAGGGATTCATGACCTTGTACAGGAGACAAGGATCAAGAGCATCCCCAAGAAAAAGAAATGCAAAAAAGAAAACTGGCTGTTTGAGGAGGCCTCACAAATAGCTGTGAAAAGAAGGGAAGTGAAAAACAAAGGAGAAAAGGAAAGACATACCCATTTGAATGCAGATTTCGAAAGAATAGCAAAGAGATATAAAAAAAAGCCTTCCTCAGCAATCAATGCAAAGAATACAGGAAAACAACAAAATGGGAAAGACTAGAGATCTCTACAAGAAAACTAAAGACACCAAGGGAACATTTCATGCAAAGATGGGCTCAATAAAGGACAGAAATGGTAGGGACCTAACAGAANAGACCTTTGCATATAAATCAAATGCTTTTCTATCATAGGCCTGATTCTATGCTAGTTTTAGAAATCAATTCAATTTCTAAATTTGTAGTTTGTGCCCAATTACCTGTGTCTAGTTTTGGGTTACCTTGGTAAATTTCTCTACTACAAGACTCTTACTGGTTGGCCCTAAGAACATTTACTTAAAAAAAAAAATTATAATACTAGATGGGATCCCCACACCAGGTCAGTCAATAATGTCTGCTCTGACTCTGGCCATAAATTTGAGCTTTTTTCTATTACTCAAGCTCAATCAGAGCAACAGGAAAAGTTTCAGCAAAGGAGGAGAAAATCGCCCTCAATTATGGGATGAATTTATAGAGATAACACCAGGCTATGGTAATTTAGGTTTAAAGTCTCCTCTATGTTGGAAACAGGTAAATCATACTAAGGATAATCAGTCTAGTAACACTAGAAAACTGGGCTATGTGCCTTACAGACGGTGGTGCCAATATATAATTTCCCTGGAAGATTAAGATTCTACAGAGTAGACTAAGTCAGATGACCTGAGATATACTGGGCTACATCTACATTTACATCTAATGGGCTTCCTGGTGGCTCAGAGGTTAAAGCGTCTGCCAGGAATGCGGGAGACCCGGGTTCAATCCCTGNAGGATAATCAGTCTAGTAACACTAGAAAACTGGGCTATGTGCCTTACAGACGGTGGTGCCAATATATAATTTCCCTGGAAGATTAAGATTCTACAGAGTAGACTAAGTCAGATGACCTGAGATATACTGGGCTACATCTACATTTACATCTAATGGGCTTCCTGGTGGCTCAGAGGTTAAAGCGTCTGCCAGGAATGCGGGAGACCCGGGTTCAATCCCTGTCGGGAAGATCCCCTGGAGAAGGAAATGGCAACCCACTCCAGTACTCTTACCTGGAGAATCCCATGGAGGGAGGAGCCTGGTAGGCTATGGTCCATGGGGTCCCAAAGAGTCAGACATGACTGAGCAACTTCACTTTCACTCTCAACATATTCTCCAAGCCAGGCTTCAGCAATACGTGAACCATGAACTTCCAGATGTTCAAGCTGGTTTTAGAAAAGGCAGAGGAACCAGAGATCAAATTGCCAACATCCACTGGATCATCAAAAAAGCAAGAGAGTTCCAGGAAAACATCTATTTCTGCTTTTTTTGACTATGCTGCTGCTGCTAAGTCGCTTCAGTCGTGTCCAACTCTGTACGGCCCTATAGACGGAAGCCCACCAGGCTCCCCTATCCCTGGGATTCTCCAGGCAAGAACACTGGAGTGGGTTGCCATTTCCGTCTCCAGCGCGTGAAAGTGAAGTCGCTCAGTCCTGTCCTACTCTTAGTGACCCTGTGTCCATATACCCTGCTCAAAAGTAAAATCATTTGCATATCCAACAAAGACGATTATGCCCTGTATATGGTAGGTTCTCAAAATTTTTGGATCAGCTGTTGATCTCCAGACCTTTCATACCCTTTGTTTCCACCTTCTCAGATCCTGGTGTGTTCTTCCTGGGGTGGGTTAAATGGAACTGTCACTTCCCATGCACTGGATATCATACTTCCAACTAATGTGAAGCCAAAGACCAAATTAGCTTTTCCAGTGGCCGTCTCCACACTTGGGCTCACATCAGACTTACATTAAGTCTTCAGACACACCCCGCTCTTGCCATATGTGTTCTCCTGTGGTATGATGTTCCCAGGCTAAACATATGCTCTAAATCCCGAGGCCTCAGCACATGTCCTCTGTCTCAACAGCCGTCATGCATTTCTCTCTTTTAACTGACAACTTGCACAGAAGTGGGTTGAGGACTGCACACTGGGGCCCTGTGACCTAGGTCCTTGCAGGCATCCCTCTAGCTTAGCACCAGCCTTTGGTGATAGTTCTTCTTTCAGCTGAGGGCTAATGGTGGTGTTTCAGACATTGTGTGATCTGATGAAAGGCGAGCTATTCGGGCAGACCATCTGCATAGACAGATACTGACGGGCTCGGTTTGAACTGAGAAACAACGTCCCTCCACCATCACTGGCACTTTCACTTCACCCATTTTGGGTTGCACATCTTATTGACTATGCCAAAGCCTTTAATTGTGTGGATCACAATAAACTGTGGAAAATTCTGAAAGAGATGGGAATACCAGACCACCTAACCTGCCTCTTGAGAAATCTGTATGCAGGTCAGGAAGCAACAGTTAGAACTGGACATGGAACAACAGACTGGTTCCAAATAGGAAAAGGAGTACATCAAGGCTGTATATTGTGACCCTGCGTATTTAACTTCTATGCAGAGTACATCATGAGAAACACTGGACTGGAAGAAACACAAGCTGGAATCAAGATTGCCAGGAGAAATATCAATAACTTCAGATATGCAGATGACACCACCCTTATGGCAGAAAGTGAAGAGGAACTAAAAAGCCTCTTGATGAAAGTGAGAGGAGAGTGGAAAAGTAGGCTTAAAGCTCAACATTCAGAAAACTAAGATTAAGGCATCTGGTTTCATTACTTCATGGGAAACAGATGGGGAAACAGTGTCAAACTTTATTTTGGGGGGGCTCCAAAATCACTGAAGATTGTGATTGCAGCCATGAAATTAAAAGACACTTACTCCTTGGAAAGAAAGTTATGACCAACCTAGACAGCATATTGAAAAGCAGAGGCATTACTTTGCCAACAAAGGTCCGTCTAGTCAAGGCTATGGTTTTCCCAGTGGTCATGTATGGATGTGAGAGTTGGACTGTGAAGAAGGCTGAGCGCCAAATAATTGATGCTTTTGAGCTGTGGTGTTGGAGAAGACTCTTGAGAGTCCCTTGGACTGAAAGGAGATCCAACCAGTCCATTCTAAAGGAGATCAGCCCTGGGATTTCTTTGGAAGGAAAGATGCTGAAGCTGAAATTCTAGTACTTTGGCCACCTCACGTGAAGAGTTGACTCATTGAGAAAGACTCTGATGCTAGGAGGGATTGGGGGCAGGAGGAGAAGGGGACGACAGAGGATGAGATGGTTGGACGGCATCACTGACTCGATGGATGTGAGTCTGAGTGAACTCCGGGAGTTGGTGATGGACAGGGAGGCCTGGCGTGGTACAATTTATGGGGTCACAAAGAGTCGGACGCAACTGAGACTGAACTGAACCAAACATGTTCACATCCTATTTCCTCTTCCAAACCACAAACTCCAAAGGCCCAAGGAAGTACTATTGATTTTTTATAATTTTATTTGACTGCTCCAGGTCCCAGTTTCCGCAGGTGGGATCCTCGTTGCCTTATGCAGGATCCTTAGTTGAGGATCAGGATCCAGGTTCCAGACCAGGGATCTAACTGGGACCCCTGCATTGCGAGCACTAAGTCCCAACTACTGGACCACCAGGAAAGTCCCTGATTTTTATGTCTTCCAATGTCTGATAAATTTCCTTAAACACTATTTGTTAAGTCCTTTAATACACCAATGTTGAGTTTTGTCAACAACTTTGTGCATCAATAAATAGCTTTCAGTTCAACCTACAAACACTGGGGCTTTTGCCAGGAATTATGTTAATCATTTCTCATATAACTGTACTCTCAGTCCAAAGGTTAATCTATACAAAGATGAACTTAAATAATAATAAATCCAAGTACATTCCTGATAACGGTATGCTTATCTGGCATTTTACATAAGAACTGGTTTTTCTGTATTCCCTGAGTCAGAGGAGGAAAGGAAACCAGACAGATGAAGAACAAATTCAAGGTCCCAGCAAATGAGGGATGAGATTAGATTTAGAATTTTGCAAGGTTGAAGGAAAGATTCTTGCTGAGCTCCCTGGTGTTCCAGCTGATGAAGGTGCTAACTGATAAGGTGATTTGACCAGCATCTTCCACATAACACTAAAGAAAGGTATCTAGCAGGCAGACGACTGTCCCAGCAGTGCTGAACATTCTGGGTGAGTTCTGGCCCGACATTCAGAGGAGCTGGGTGTTAGCTGGTCCTCACCCACTGAAAGGGCTTCAGGGGACACGTGTACTCACCTGTCTGAGTCTCACTGCATCTCCAGAGAATGATGATAGCAGACTGAGCATTAGATTGCTCATGGAACAACAGACTGGTTCCAAATAGGAAAAGGAGTACGTCAAGGCTGTATATTGTCACTCTGCTTATTTAACTTATATGCAGAATACATCATGAGAAATGCTGGACTGGAAGAAACACAAGCTGGAATCAAGACTGCTGGGAGAAATATCAATAACCTCAGATACNAGAATACATCATGAGAAAAACTGGGCGGGAAGAAGCACAAGCTGGAATCAAGATTGCTGGGAGAATTATCAAGAATCTCAGATATGCAGATGACACCACCCTTATGGCAGAAAGTGAAGAAGAACTAAGGAGCATCTTGATGAAAGTGAAAGAGGAGAATGAAAAACTTGGTTGAAAGCTCAACATTCAGAAAGCTAAGATCATGGCATCTGGTCCCATCACTTCATGGCAAACAGATGGGGAAACAGTGGCTGAATTTGTTTTCTGGGCTCCAAAANATGCAGATGACACCACCCTTATGGCAGAAAGTGAAGAAGAACTAAGGAGCATCTTGATGAAAGTGAAAGAGGAGAATGAAAAACTTGGTTGAAAGCTCAACATTCAGAAAGCTAAGATCATGGCATCTGGTCCCATCACTTCATGGCAAACAGATGGGGAAACAGTGGCTGAATTTGTTTTCTGGGCTCCAAAATCACTGCAGATGGTGACTGCAGCCATGAAATTAAAAGACGCTTACTCCTTGGAAGAAAAGTTATGAACAACCTAGATAGCAGAGACATTACTTTGCCAGCAAAGGTCCGTCTAGTCAAGGCTATGGTTTATCCAGTGGTTATGTATGGATGTGAGAGTTGGACTGTGAAGAAAGCTGATTGCCAAAGAATTGATGCTTTTGAACTGTAGTATTGGAGAAGACTCTTGAGAGTCTCTTGGATTCCAAGGAGATCCAACCAGTCCATCGTAACAGAGATCAGTCCTGGGTATTCATTGGAAGGACTGATGCTGAAGCTGAAACTCCAATACTATGGCCACCAGATGCAAAGAGCTGACTTATTTGAAAAGACTGATGCTAGGTAAGATTGAGGGCAGGAAGAGAAGGGGGCTACAGAGGATGAGATGGTTGGATGGCATCACTGACTCAATGGACATGGGTTTGGGTGGACACTGGGAGTTGGTGATGGACAATGAGGCCTGGCATGCTGTGGTGCATGAGGTCGCAAAGATTCGGACACGATTGAGCAACTGACTGAACTGAAATACAATATGCTGCTATACTCCAGGCACAACCTGGTAATTATTAAGCTAAAATAATCTCAAGTGTTTTAAAATTTACACATGCAAACACCCATATAGATATACATATACACACTCACACAAACAAAAACTGATGGACATATCATATTATTCCAGAGGAAATATAAATCTTCTTAGAATGGTCATATTATTAAATACTATGCTAAGAAGGAAGCAAAATTTTAATCAGCTAGTAATCTAGATTAGTTATCTATGCGTACTGAAAGAACAAACACATCTTAGTTAATAGAATATTAGTAGTGTTATTTTTGTTCCATGGCTAAGTCATATTTAGTAGTGTTATAAAAGAATAATAGCATTCACGGAGCACTTACTATCTGCAAAATAGGCATTATTTTATAAGCCCTTTAATTTCATTTAATGCCCACAATAATCAATAAGGGAAATAATAATGTTAATTTACTCTTTTACAGTTGACGAAACTGAGCCACAGAGTATTCATACAAACAGGAAGTATAGTAAAGCTAGGAGTTAGATTGAGGCAGTTGGTCTACAGAGCCTCATAACTACTACACTACAATTTTCCACCACAGCAATGAAAAATTACAGTTCCCTGGTGGTCCAGTGATTAACAATCTGCCTTCCAATGGCAGGCAGTGGAGGAAACATGGGTTCAATCCCTGATCAGTAAACTAATATCCCACATGCCACAGGGCAACTATTGAGCCCAGGCATACTACACCCCATGTGTTATAACTAGAGAGACGCCTGTGCACACTGCAAGGAAAGATCTCACATGCTGAAATGAAGATCCTGCATGCAGCAACTAAGACCTCATACAGCCAAATATACAATAATTTTTTTAATAAAAAGGTGTTTTTGTACACTGAAAGTCCACTTACTTCAGAACATACAATTCAACTATATATGTTTATATACTATTTTTAAATTAATTATTTTAACAGTTTCATATCAAAATGTTAAATATTTTACTTAACTACTATACCCTGGTGGCTCAGAAGGTAAAAGATCTGCCTGCAATGCAGGAGACCCAGGTTCGGTCCCTGGGTGAGGTAGATCCCCTGGAGAACAGAATGGCAACCCACTCCAGTATTCCTGCCTGGAGAATCTCATGGACAGAGGAGCATGGTGGGCTACAGTTCATGGGGTCGCAAAGAATCTAACACGACTGAGTGATTTTCACTATTAATAACAACAAACTTTCTACAAATAATTTGAATCATGGTTATTAATTCCTAAAATTTCTGAAAAAATAATCTATTTACCTTGTTCTGGGCCGTTGTTCATCTTCAGATTCACTAACTTCTTCACTAACTCCAGATTCCTGAAAATCAGAATCTTCAGAATCTTCACTACTCACTTGAATAAAAAATATTAAAGGTTATTAAGTGCTTTCTAACAGAAATTCAATTTGCTTAATTTGTCAATAACATCACATTAACACTTAAAGAGTATTATAAGAAAAATATCTCTAGTACATATGACATCATACAAATTAGATCAGTTAATGACTCAATTGGTATTTATAAAAATCCAAGTGAAAACCAAGTATGGTTATAAAACTATGATTCTACATTAAAATATATTAACTGTATGTAAACTGACAAAATGAAAAATTATCAGTCAATACAAGGGTTCTGGTTATTTTAAGCAAGCTAAGTAAGCTGGCCAAGGTGAACTGAGGGTGATTACAGACTCTTTGCCACTTGTAACAACTGAAAACTATGGACAGAATACATAAATAAACAACCTAAGGACTCTGCAAAGGGAATAAGAGTAGGGTGATTGGGGACTGAAATCAAAAAACTTAAATAATAATCCTCATAAAATTGTGTGGGAGGATGAAGTCATGGGGTTTTTTTTCCCACTCCTTTCCTAGTTTTGACAGGAAGGCGGGCTGAATTGCAAATTATGCAAAGGGTGCTGACTGCAAAACTCTGGGAGAACCTCATTTCTAGCCACAGAATTGGGAAAAAGGAGCTGAGTCCTGCCTATCACAAGAAAATAAGATGAATAACTAATTTTATTTTTTCTGTCCAAAATTTTATTTTTCTGTACCAAAATTGCCAGTAAGACACAGGCATCTAAAACCCCAGAAGAATATCTGTATTTTTCTGGTCAGAGGAAGGCAGGCAGGGGAAATACAAGATAACCCTGGACTATCTTGTGGTACCAGAAAGTAAAGCATTTCTCAAAAAATGATGGGGATATATTCAAAGGAAACATGATGCAACTTGAAGAAACTCCCAACAACCAAAGCTGGAACAATCTGAGCAATAAGATGAAAACCTGGATTGTAACACATAAAATAAAATAAAACACCTATATGTCCATATTAATATAAGTAATATGATAAATAGATAAATAGGGGGAAACAACTCTTCCTAGAAGTAAAGAAACAAATTGTAAATCACCACTTAAACATACAACACAATAAAAACTGCTTAGGCAGTTGGATGCTAAAATTAGTGTGTAGAAGTATGATGAGAAATGGAATACAGCAGATACCAACTTCAGTAACTTAATCAGGTTAACAATACCAATAATGAGAAACAAATTGTTATCATGCACACTCAGTACAATACATCAAGAAGGATTCAATATAACTTTTGCAGTATTCTTGTCACAATGTCTAACAGCCTAAATTTAACCATAAGAAAACACTAAACAAATACATACAGATCGACAGTCTAGAAAATAACTGATCAATACTCTTCAAAAGTATCAAGGTCATGAAAGAAAAGACAAAGAAACTGTCACAGACTGGAGTAGATTAAGGAGACAACTGAATGTAATGTAGGATCCTAGACTAGATTCCAAAGGGGAAAAAGAACACAAATGGGAAAAATAATGATAACCAAATAAAATCTACAGTTTACATCAGAGGTCAGAGATCTGATGGTATTTTCAACTTTGTAGACTATAAGGTCAATGTTGCAGCCACTATTCAACTTTCTCACTGTAAACACATGAAAGCAATAACTGAGTAAGTATGACAGTCCACCAGTAAAACTATTTATAAAAACATGAAGGTCAGATTTAGCCTTCGGGTGTAGTTTGTCAAACACTGGCTGAATTAATAGTATTGTATCAATGCTAATTTCCTGGTTTTGATTATTGTGCTATAACAAGTATACAGTGTTAAATTAGGAAAGCTAGGAAAAGGGTATTTTTTTAACATTTCTATAAATCTAAAATTACTTCAAAACAAAGAATTTTTAGAATATCTATTATGATCTAAGATCAAAATCAAAGGTCTAGTCTATCTTTAAAAACAGAGACAAGCATAAATAATATAAAGATTGGTTATGGAAGAAGAGGAGAGTGAAGAGTGACTGTTTAGTTTCAGTTTGGGATGATCAAAGAATTCTGGAGACAGTGTTGATAGTTGCCGAAAAATGCAAATATATTAATGCCACAGAATTGCTTCAAACAATTAAAAATGGTTAAGAATTATGTTATGTGTATTTCCACAGTAAAAAAACACAAACAAAAAAACAATAAAGGAGTTCTCTGATGGTCCAGTGGCTAAGATGACGCGCTCCCAATGCAGGGGGCCCAGAATCAACCCTGGTCAGCGAACTAGATCCCACATACCACAACTAAGAGTTCACATGCCACAACTAAAAATTTCACATGCTGCAAAGAAGATCGAAGATCCTGGGTGCCATAAGTAAGACCTGCTACAACCAGATAAATAAATAAAAATATTACAAAAAAAAAAGAACTGCTAAGCAACAGGGAATTTGGGAGAACAAGATGTCCACATGTACACACAAACTCTGTAATTAAATGCAATTTTAAGCCTAGCATTAATTTTTCATCAAATATGATATTTTGAAAATGTTCACATCTACCAAAAATTGGAAAGAATCGCCAAATGAACACCTGTATCCCTTCTCTTAAATCAACTTAAAGTAGATTTGCTTTACCACATTTGCTTTATTTCTGTCTAAATATATGCACATCCTTTTTTGCCCTGAACCATTTGAAATTAAGTGCTGATATCATAACACTTCACCCTTAAGGGCACTATCCTACATAATTAAATATCATTATAATACATGAGCAAGGTACAATGCTGTAAAGAGCAATACTGCATAGGAACCTGGAATCTTAGGTCCATGAATCAAGGCAAATTTGAAGTGGTCAAACAGGAGATTGCAAGAGTGAACGCTGACATTCTAGGAATCAGCTAACTAAAATGGACTGGAATGGGTGAATTTAACTCAGATGACCATTATATCTACTACTGCAGGCAGGAATCCCTCAGAAGAAATGGAGTAGCGATCATGGTCAACAAAAGAGTCTGAAATGCAGTACTTGGATGCAATCTCAAAAACGACAGAATGATCTCTGTTCGTTTCCCAGGCAAACCATTCAATACCACAGTAATCCAACTCTATGCCACAACCAGTAACACTGAAGAAGTTGAAGCTGAATGGTTACAAGATCTTTTAGAAGTAACACCCAAAAAAGATGTCCTTTTCATTATAGGGGACTAGAATGTAAAAAAGTAGGAATTCAAGAAACACCTGAAGTAACAGGCAAATTTGGCCTTGGAATATGGAATGAAGCAGGGCAAAGGATAATAGAGTTTTGCCAAGAGATTGCACTGGCCATAGCAAACACCCTCTTCCAACAACACAAGAAAAGACTCTACATATGGACATCACCAGATGGTCAACAAAGAAATCAGATTGATTATATTCTTTGCAGCCAAAGATGGACAAGCTCTATATAGTCAGCAAAAACAAGACTGGGAGCTGACTGTGGGTCAGATCATGAACTCCTTATTGCCAAATTCAGACTTAAATTGAAGAAAGTGGGGAAAACCACTAGACCATTCAGGCATGACCTAAATAAAATTCCTTATGATTATACAGTGGAAGTGAGAAATAGATTTAAGGGACTAGATCTGATAGATAGAGTGCCTGATGAACTATGGATGGAGGTTCATGACACTGTACAGGAGACAGGATTCAAGACCATCCCCATGGAAAAGAAATGCAAAAAAGCAAAATGGCTGTCTGGGGAGGCCTTACAAATAGCTGTGAAAAGAAGAGAGGTGAAAAGAAAAAGAGAAAAGGAAAGATATAAGTATCTGAATGCAGAGTTCCAAAGAATACCAAGGAGAGACAAGAAAACCTTCCTCAGCAAGCAATGCAAAGAAATAGAGAAAAAGAGCAGAATGGGAAAGACTAGAGA
>SJYA01003259.1:131589-143556 GCA_006410615.1 Neotragus moschatus
ATCATTAGATAACACTTGCGTATTAGATACCTCTTTGGTATACTGGATATGAAATAAGTTATTAATGGCATATTTTATAAAAGCCCATTAAACTGGATATAAAGAAAAACATGCCCAAAATAAAATTCTTCTCGGAAGTACTCAACATGGTTGTACTTTTTTAATCACAAATAAAAGATGGACTTAAAGATGCCTTTCAATAAAATACCTGCCAGTTACAGAGATATGATCAAGTAACTTAAAAGATAAAAAGTGTACTTATATTTTGACAAGCTTTAACACAAAAATTATTGCACCCTAATGACACTTATTCGGTGGTTAAATATGAAATTAAGGTTCATAATCCATAAGTAAATTAGGATATAGCATGTTTTAAACATTATTAGCCTTTCAATAACATTTGAGGCCATATAATTTACAAGAAAACAAATAATATAAATAAAAGAAGAGGAATTAAAGCATTTTAAAAGAATAAAATTTAAATGCCTGTGACATAAAATTTAATGAAATTTGAAAAAAACTGGATATATATGTTTAATCAAAAAATAAGTAGATGACAGCACCTGAGTTTTTCTATGACTAAGTTCCTCTAGAACAAAGCAGGTGGAGGTAACGGAATTCCAGCTGAGTTATTTCAAATACTGAAAGATGATACTGTGAAAGTGCTACACTCAGTATGTCAGCAAATTTGGAAAACTCAGCAGTGGCCACAGGACTGGAAAAGGTCAGTTTTCATTCTGATCCCAAAGAAAAGCAATGCCAAAGAATACTCAAAGTACCACACAATTGCACTCATCTCACACGCTAGCAAAGTAATGCTCAANGAGGATGAGATGGTTGGATGGCATCACCGACTCCATGGACATGGGTTTGGGTGGACTCTGGGAGTTGGTAATGGACAGAGAGGCCTGGCGTGCTGCGGTTCATGGGATCGCAAAGAGTTGGACACGACTGAGCAACTGAGCTGAAGCTCTATTCAAAACTACAAAATAAAAATTATTGTTCATTCACCTTAATAAAAATGTTGTCCTATTAATTAGGAGAATGTTGATCTTTGAAACAGAAAAACCTGTCAGCAACAGCAAAACATAACAAAACTATAGTGACAGCTGGCCCCAGAGCTTTTAATAACTCAGTTAATTCCTTACAAAATTATGACACAAAAATTAATGTTTATCTTCATGCTTTCTTAGTTACTAGAGCTTACTATTAGGAATAAATGGATATTAATATAGTACTCTGTAGTAAAATCTCAAGTCTATCATAGATTTTTGGTGCCAGAATTAATCAGAGAACATTTCATGCAATCTTTTCATTATAGAGAACAGAAAATTGTGGCAAAAATCACTTTCCCAAGATCACACAAAAAGTCAGAACTAGAAGTCATATATTCCTATGCCCATTATCTCCAAATTCCACCCATTACACCACATTGTCTCCATGAAGATTATGAGTGTGTGGGATCTTCTAGTTCAGGAAGGGTTTAAAAGAATATAAGAAACATAAATTTTTGAATATCTTCACTTACTTTATTCCTCATTGCTAAGATATAGGTCTGTCTATATTTTTTTTCTTCTAGCTATCCCTTAATTAAGTCAATCTGACACATTACAATGTTCACATTTAAACCTATTATTTAGTATTATTAATGTTAACACTATCAAACTGTCTACTTCTATTTTATTTGAAAAACTGTTAAAAGCTAGATCAGTCTAGACACTATGCAAATAGATACTTATTTTGAAAGCAATTTCTTAATCATCTGAGCAGTCTCCTTTTTTCCAGTTTGAACAGGTTTTAATGAATAGGACCATCACATTGGATGGCAATTTAAAACAATAATCAACACTGAGGATAGAGATTTCTGTTGTCACCAATTTTTGAGACACTTTCACTAATAAGTAATCTGTCAAAATTAAAATATTCTCAAAAACTTATCACAGTTTACATGAAACATAAAAATTGACAGTTCTGTATTTATAACACACCCTATGCTGGATGTGTTGATATTTATATTTATTTTCTCTTAAGGTTTCAGAGTTACCCCATTTTCTGGCCTTTCTTTGAAATTTGGAGGAAGACTGTGAGTGAGTCTTTCTAAAGCTGGCACTCCTGGTTTGTACAACCTGCTTGTGATTCCAATGCTGCTCTTTGAGCCCATGCCTAGGGTGTGTTATAATCTTTCTTAAGTCCTTACAGATGGAATCATACCTATTTTCAGGATCATTGTCATCGTCGTCATCATCCACTGTGACAGGCACTGATTTGGATAAGGCTTCATCTCCTTGAGGGAACAAAAGTGTACTTAAAATTATCTACATAAGTAAAATCAGGTAAAATAAAACTGAAAGCCAAAAACTTTAAAATAACTAGTGAGTCCTGAACTACGCTCTGGGATTCAAAACATGAATAAAAAGAATTTATAAGGAAAGTACAATGTGGAATTTAAGAAGTGTCAGCAGCAAAATAATAAATAGTTGGATCTTATATATTTCAAAGTTTCTTCCCACAGCACAAGAATTTTAAAACTCATCCTTCCTAGTAACAAATATTTTTTATCATTCACCATCATATTAGCATAAGTCTCTCACTGAAGTAGGCTTTGTACTGACCTGTTTAAAGTTAACAGATATCTAACTTTTTCTGTATCATTTAAGAATTTTTTTAAAATGCTACCAATACTTGGTGATACCAAGTAACTGTAAAATATACTTGAATTTGTATGGTGTTCATGAGTAGAATCACGAAGAGATATATTAAAGTACAGTAACACTTATTTCCTTACAAAAAGTAACATTTCTATCTTTTGATTCAAACTATAAAGTGATTAGGAGAAGGAAAAGGCAACCCACTCCAGTATTCTTGCCTGAAGAATCCCGTGGACAGAGGAGCCTAGTGGGCTGCTGTCCATGGGGTCGCACAGAGTCAGACACGACTGAAGCGACTCAGCATGCATGCATGCATTGGAGAACGAAATGGCAACCCACTCCAGTATTCTTGCCTGGAGAATCCCAGGGACAGAGGAGCCTGGTGGGCTGCCATCTATGGGGTCGCACAGAGTCGGACATGACTGAAGAGACTTAGCAGCAGCAGCAGCAGCAGCAGCATAAAGAGATTAAGAAAATTTGTACATTTCATTGTATGTAAATTTTGCCTCAAAAACAAACACTGTACCCTAGTTAACACTATATATGCTGAAGTAATCAGGGAGAATTATTCAAATGCATCAAAGATTTCAAGGGCATTAATTACACTGAGTGAAGAAAGAATTTCAAAAGGTTATACACTTCATGATTCCATCTCAAAATAACAAATTATAGAGATGGAAATCAGATTAACAGTTGCCACAGGTTAAGAATAGGGATATGGAAGGAAGTGTGCATAGGAGTAGCACAAGGGAACCTTGTAGTAATGAAACAGTTCAATATATTGGTTGTTGTGGTAGCTATACAAAGCTACACATGATACAAATTTTGCACAGAATTATACTTACACACACACACAACCACACATACACACAAATGAAGGAGTGCATGTAAAACTGATGAAATCTGAATAAATCATCAGTTTCCTGGTTATGACACTGTACTATAATTATGAAAGACTGATACCATTGGAGGGAAATTAATGAAAGACATCTAAGTCCTCCTATATACTTTCTTTCAACTTCCTGTGAATTTATAATTATTTCAAAATAAACAAGAGGGGGCAAAAGTTAGTTTCATTGGTGGATAGATAGGATATATAAATTAAAGTATGCAATAAAGCAAATATAGTACAATGTTGACAGTAGAAATTCTTCCATATATTTAACATTTTTTCATTAAAAAAATACTTGGAGAAAATGTTGAAGAAAAAAATTCACAAGGAACACAGACACCTACAGGTGCAGGACAGAAATATGCTAACTGCAGAAAAACAAAAGTAAATCTCCCAGTAAACCTTAGTAAACTCATAATAAATACTTCATTCAAACAGATCAATCCTCAAATTAAATATGACTAGTGATCTTACTGCTGTTCCTCCTTACCACATCTTTGAAAATTTGACCCATTCTTCAAATCTGAGTTCAAATACTATCTGTTCTTTCAAGCCTTCCTCCAATATTTGGATAAGTGGCTCACCTACTATTTATCACACAGACTCATTTTAGTTTTATATCTTTCTCCTGGTATTCTTTTTTTTTTTTTTTAAATGATTTATCTATGTCTATCTTGCTCACTGGACTGCAATCTCCTAGGACCATGTTCCTCATTATGGTTAGTCATGCCATTCCCGAGACCAACTAGAAAACGGTGTACACTGTAATAGATTGCCAACCATTGCTGAATAATTTGGAATCTTCTAAATTCATGGGAGCAGGGTAGGCTTTTTAAGAGCTCATAAAAACTGTCACCTGAATTAAGTAGGATGTATTAGGAGAATAGATAAATTTAGCATGCTTTGTATACAGGCAAGCAAATTCTTAAGGAATGCCACTATCATTGACTCACACCCAAACTTATCCTGGAAATCAGTGCTTTTAACAGTGCTTATTTGGAATTCCCTGAATATTTTTTTCTGACTAAGTATTTCTACCAACAAAGTCCAATTTTTATTTATTTATTTTAATTTTTTATTGAAGTATAGTTGACAATGTCCAATTGTTAGATGAGCTCATTCCCTAGCAAATTTATCCTCCTTTTCTACACCTAAAAGTATAATCAGTCCAAGAAATACCCAGAATGAAGAAAATTTGAACAACAAATTTTATTCCTCCCAAGAGTTGAGAGACTGGCATCTTGCCTGAAGTGCAGAATTCTCAAGGCTTTTCTGGATATAAACATGAGAAAAGGGAAATGAACCCTCTTGAGTATTAGCCATATGTTGCCATCTCTTATTAAGAGCTAATCAATGCATATTACTTATTAAAATAGTTATTAACAGTTCTAAGCATGAGAATTATAATTCTCATAGAAACTCTCATATGTGTCAAGTGAGATTTGGGGAGATGAAAATTAGTATCTGAAATCAAACATGCAGATTTCACTAGGGAAGCTGTTTTGTCATGGAAATCAGTTTTACAAAGTTTGATTAGTCCAACAGTCTAGAATTTGCAAATGAGAATACTCCATGTAACTAACCACAATTTATTATTCTCACACTCTAATCCTAATGAGAATTTTTTCAACCAACCTGATAACCAAAACATTGAATTGATATCAAAGCAACTATTATATTATGTTTTGAATACAAGTTCACAATCTCATATGCAATTCAAAAATATAAGAAGTTCTCAAAATTTAAAATTTTGTAAGCTGGTACCAAAGTTTACTTGGCAGCAATATCTAATCTGAAGTGCTTATTCTTCTTACATGTAAATGTTCATATGTTCTGCTAGAACAAAATAGTAAGTGCAATCTCCTTTACAAAAATTTTTAAATAAACTTTAAGTGTCCTTGGTTAACTGACAGGTTTTATTGACTTAAAAAAAAGACAATATGAGCAACAAGTGTATATTTATTATATAACTATTTTTAAAGAACTGCCATAATGATAAATATTTTAAATTTTTTGAGGGGTATCACTGACCCACATTCTTATTGTCTTAGTGCTCTATCTCATCAGGATAGAGTAATCCATGTACTTTCTGGAGTTTTTTCCTTTTTTAAATTTTGTTAATGTGAAAAATGGAAACATCTGTTCATGTTACTAGAAGAAAAAATGATGAGCATCAGCAACAGGTTTCAATAAAGTAAATTTAAATTCTTCAGAGGATTTCATAGACACAAAGTTACTGTGCCCAATTTAAAAATCAGGGCTGATTCATGTGACTGTATGGCAAAACCCACCACAATATTATAAAGTAATTAGCCTCCAATTAAATAAAAAAATAAAGTCAGATGCATGGCAAAGCAGTTAAAACTTTCACACAGCATGTCATACTCATAACAAGCACTCATCTCCATTACATGAGTAAATGTCCACTGAACTATCAACAGTCTGACTTTCCTTCATAAATTACTTTCCATTACTCCAAAGAAAAGCATTAAACATTAATAAAGAAATTTACCCAACAAATTTGGTATACATGATACAGAACACTAATAATGTTTCAAATACCTCCCAACAGTGACAAAAAAAAAAAATTGGAGAAAGAGGTTCTAGAAAATCTCTAAAGAATTTTTAAATGGTATTTTCCTACACAAGAAGTAACCTTGCATTTGCCTGACTACAGAGAAAATAAACAATGTAGTTATTCAAGAGGAGAAAAGTATAAATTTTCTATTTGTTTTCCCATACCTGAAGATTGACAAAATCCAGTATGTGAGGACAGCACTAAATTTTCAGTCACAGGCTTAATTTTCTGCTCATCACTGCTCCCCTCACCTACAGATTTCTGATCATCATCTCCTGTATCAGAAGAAGATGAGGAAGTAATGTCAGCCTGCTTCCTTTTAGTACTTGTTCTCAAGGAGTTTCTCATTTTCTCCTTCATACTGCCTGCCTTCTTTTTAGCTGAAGTTCTTTGTTTCTTCAGGTTTTTATTATCTTCTGAACTTTCCTCAACATCAGAAGATGATGAGCCACTTTGTACTTCCTTGCTATTTCTATTTGAATTTAAATTCCTTCTTTCCCTTAATTCTATTCTTTTTGGTCTCTTATCAGAAAAATCACAGCCATCTTCTTTCGTGGAATATTTTTCAGTATCAGATGATGAACAATCCTGTCTCTTCCTTGAACTCTTTTCAGGCAAGTTGAACCTTTTCTTCTCTCTACTCGATGTTCCATTCTTACTCCTCTTATCTTCTGAAGAGTCACAACTTTCTCTTTTCCCTGGTAACTTCTCCAAATTATCAGATAATTCGCCCTTCTTTTTAGAAGCTTTATCTTTTATTTTTTTGCATTTCTTTTCCCCATCAGCTGAGCTCTTATTTTGTTTTATGCTTTTAGGAAAGTGACAAATTTCTTCTCCCTCAGGTAATTTCTCAGTACTATCAGATGATGATTCATACTCTTGTTCCATCACTTTTTTACTCAAGTCTGCAGTTTTCTTTTCTTTTTCTTCAACTTCCTTTTTGCTCTGCTCGTTATCATCTTCAGAGGATTCATCACTCTGTTCTTTCTCTGAGAACTTCTCAGCAACATCACATAAGCCACCCAATATTTTCTTACACATTTTGGTTCGCTGGTGCTTACTCTTTCCTTTAGATTCAGCAAACTTTTTATCTTCTGGAGAATTAAAACTCTCCTCTTTTCCAAAACAAAGCTTATCAGCACTCTCTGAGGAAACATCGGGCTGCTGCTTCTTAGAGAGGTGATCTCTCAGTTCCATGATGGCCTTGTCTTTATCAACTGTGCCTTCTGCTGAAGAGAAATTCTCTCTCTCTTGTTTCCTTTCAGCATCATCAGATGATCCTTCCTGTGCAGTCCTCAAACTTATATGACCTTGATTATCCATTCCTTGTTTGCTGTGTTTTTCATCTTCAGAAGAATCATAATCTTCTTTATTTGGAACTCTTTTTTTGGTTGTTCTGGCAGTCCCAATTTTACTCATTCTCTTTATCTCTTTTTCTAATTCTGAGTCATAATTAGAAGATTCAGATTGGTTTTGCCGTTTCTTTTTAGAAATTATAGCCTTTTTAACTGATTTACCTTTCTTAATATCAAAATCTGAGCCAGAAGTAGAACTTTTTCGTTTCCTTTTTCTTTTATCATCTTTCCCTCTTTGAATCTCTGAGTAAAAAGTCTTCTTGTTATTTGTATGAGGTTCATTAATATCAGTATCTGAAGAACTGTGACTCATACTGGGCCCGTCTTTGAGGATTGCCAGCATTTCGTCAGAATCTGAAATGTGATCCACAATCTCTGACTGCTTAGATTTAGGCAATTTATTAGGTTTAGGATTATCTATAGCACTGTCAGAAGAATTTCGCTTATCCTTTTTTCTCACTGGAACTGAAAGTTTTTGTTGCTCCTTAACTGTTTCATTATTTTCTTCATCTGAATTAGATGTTGTACGGTTGGTTTCTGTCTGTCGCCTCAAAGGTGTAGTCTTAACACGCGGGGATCTTCGAAGATCAGATTCTTCTGAAAGTAACGGAACTTCACTTTTAGCCAAATGTTCATTATCATTCTTTTCCTGTCCAAGTTCACAGTTCTCTGGCTTAGGGTTCAGACAAGAACTTTTATAGCTATCTTTATCTTGTGGAACTTCCTGACAATCAGCACCTTTAATTGGGGAAATAGAAAGGGAAACAGGGGTGAGTTTAACATATAATTCTTTTGTTACTTTAGCTGTTGTTTTTGATTTAATACCTCCTCTGTTGTCTTTTGAAGTAATATTTAATTTTACAGAAGTCTCCATTTCTTGTTCAGTTCCACTGTTGCCATCTCCCTGATACTCTGCTGAACTCTGAACTTCCATAGCAGTCTCAAGATTTTCAAAAATGTCTTCTGGAACTGAGGAAGGAACAGACACAATATCCATGTCTAAGTCTTCGGCAGTGTTAGTAGGTTCATACTGAGGTTCTTTTTTATCAGATTTCTTATGTTCAGTACTGGCATTTTTATGTGCTCTTTGTTCCTCTACTGCAACACTTTGACCTATATGCTCACTATCTACCTGCTTTCTTGACAGTTTACCTTCTGATTTTGAAATATCCTTCCTTTCCAAAACACAAGGTTTTTCTCCTTTTCTTACTTTTGTTTCAGACTTAGCATCTATGACTTTATGCTCTTTGGTATTTTTCTCTTTGTTTACAGCATCCAAAGCTTGAATCTCTGAATTCAAATCTTCTTCTAATGCAAGATGAGCTTTCTTAATATCAGCCAACACAGACTTAAAAGCCTTAAGCTGACGTAATTTTGTAGCAGAACTGATTTCTGAATTATCTGTTGCCTGCTTCAAAAATTTAACATAACTGGAATTCATGTTGGCAGTAGTCTCAATCAGTTTTTTTGCCTTCTTAATCATGTCCTTGGGCACAATTAGTGCTGAATAAGAGTAGGTTACAGAACCAGAATATGAATCATCTAACTTCTTTTCTTCTCCATTACAATTTGAACTGTTTTTCTTTGGAGAAAATCTGGGTGCATGCTCATATACTTTACTAGTCTTTTCATTATCAACTTTTATCTTCTTCTTATTTTGTTGCAACAACTGTTCTAAGTTTTCAAATACGCTGTTACACGCCGTGACCAAGTCCAACAAAGGCTCCGGATGACAAATGTAGCAATACCACTGGTTGTTTTCATCCATTATTGTAGACAGCTCCTTTCGACCAAGGTTGCGAAGAATGCACTTCTTACAGAAGGCATTATGGCAAAAGTCACAACAAATTAAGTTTCCACCTTCCGCACACCATCTGCAATTATTTAAAGATTAAAATATTATTCAAACATGAAACTCATTTTAAATCTTTATAGTACTAAACCAATTAAAATCTCTTGCCAACAATTTTAATAGCAAAGTAATTTAGGTCATTTACTTATTCTTTGTTAGAAAATTAAGATATAAATCAAGGGCTATGTGGAAAAGAACAACCTTCTATTAAAGATATCAATGATGATACCACAAAAAGAAAGATTTAATAACAGACTATATAATAATTTTCCCTCAAGTAGACAACACTGAATTTTAGTTCATCTTGATTTATTACCTACCTACACTGTTCATCCATTCCATCTGAGTCACGGCTAATATCATCACTCATGTAATATTTAAAGCAATTCTATTAAAGAAAGAGAGAGAAAGGGGAAATTTATTCAAAACTTTTAATATTCATAAAGGAGAAAAACTTCATTTTTAAGTCATTAAAAAAGTGAAGGGAATATATCTATGTGTGTGTGTGTGTTTTAGAGAATCAAAGCAAAAACACTGTGCCACCCCAATTAGTACTTTAGAGACACAGGAATAGCTCAAGAAATTAAAACAGACTTCCATATCATCAAGTACCACTGTTCCTTATATAAAAATTGATAGATTTTGGTAAGGCAAATTTCTGATCTCATATGGCTAGCTACCAAGGATCTACATAAAAATATATTAGATT
This sequence comes from Neotragus moschatus, assembly GCA_006410615.1. Classification (NCBI taxonomy): domain Eukaryota; kingdom Metazoa; phylum Chordata; class Mammalia; order Artiodactyla; family Bovidae; genus Neotragus; species Neotragus moschatus. The sequence continues at coordinate 141,624 of SJYA01003259.1, forward strand.
TGTTGTTACTTAATACTAATTTAATAGTCATCATATATAAACAGCTATTGTGCGTAGAACTGAGCAATAGTATCCTTTTCTGCCTTATGTTATCTTTAAATCTCCGATACCTACTGTGTAAGATAGGCACTATTACTGCCCAATTTGAGAGACAAGGCTTTGGTTCATTAATATGTAAATAAATCTCCAAAAGTCATACAATTACAAAGGCAAAACTGACATTCAAATCCAAATCTGACTGACTTTAAATTCCTTCTCACTGGAACAGAGGAAAAGGGAAGGTTCCATGACCACTGATGACAACTACTGATTACTGATCTGGGCTCAACAGACTGGCCTTTGAAAAAAAACAATCACATATACATGAAAAAAGGAATGCACATTACAAATCTAATAGATGCAAAATTCAGCTGTCACAATTTAAAACTAGAAGCCTGATTGAACTAAATTCAAGAAAAGGAAGGACACAAATTACTGCCTCTTAGGCAGTAAATTTAGCTTAAGTTGGTCTGCTGCTGTTGCTAAGTCACTTCAGTCATGTCCGACTCTGTGCGACCCTATAGATGGCAGTCCACCAGGCTCCCCCCGTCCCTGGGATTCTTCATGCAACAACACTGAAGTGGGCTGCTATTTCTTTCTCCAATGCATGAAAGTTAAAAGGGAAAATGAAGTTGCTCAGTTGTTCTACATCTATCAAAAATTCATGCAAGATCTACAAATGGAACTCTAAGGAAAGTCTGGTCTGCCCCTATAATTCAAGTAGATATTTTATTGGGAAACAAACTACTACAGGATTAATTTAGCAGTAACATGAGTTGGGGAAATGATATGCTTGATAAAGTAGACATTTAAAATTAATTCCAAGGTATTACTTATAAAAAAGTTTACATAGACTGTTAAAATTATCTTCAATACATATGAAATATTTTTAAAATCTACAATCTCCAAATTAAGTCAAAACACTACATGGAGAATTTAGATTTGAGTAATTAGAGTATGTAAAGAGGGAAGGTTATAAAACATATGTGTGCATACACATATACTCTGCAATTTTCCAACACACCACATTGTCCCACACCTATGAGTCTTTGAATATCATGTTGCCTCTGACCTAAAATATACTGAACCAATCCCACTTTACCAAGCTAATTCCTATTTATATTTCAGACATCAGCTGTATCATCTCCATTATATAGCAACTTCAAATTACAATGGCTTCTCATGTGTTCCCAAAGTACACAGTATCTCCCCTATCATAGCACTTATTGGCCCTTTCATGGCTGTCTTCCCCACTACAGTATATGCCCTCCAATGGCAGAAACCATTTCCATCTTCATCACTGTGCATCAAAAGTCTGACACATGTTAAGCATTCAAATATCTGTGGAATTATCAACAGATCATTACATACCTTACAAATAAGTACTTGCAGTGAAGGGTGTCTATAAATGGAATCTTTTTGAAAATGATTGACCTGTTGTCCACAAGCTGTACAGCTCACAATCCCATGAAGCCCATCTTCTAGAAGAAAAGAGTGACCATTATTCACACATAGACACACATATAAAAAGACATATATTTTAGTTAGCATTTTCCAACATTCAAATTGAAAATTAAATACTTCATAATCCTTGGGAAATGACATTTTGGATACAAATAAAAAGGTTAATAATTTTATGGACTTACTAAAAACATGACAACCTTGACAAATTGCAGAGCTAACTTGTTCCCTTTTACAGATGCAAATCCTATTTCTCACAACAACTTGATATAACATGAAGAGATTCCATAAAAGAAGTTCTAAAAATAGGTGTCAAGAGGTCTTTTCATTTTGCTATTGCTTCACAAATAAATTCAGCATCAGTTCTTAAAGAATGGAGAAGCAAGTGAAATACATGGAATAGATTCTTTTGGAACCCTATACTTTAGTTAGG
>SJYA01003259.1:145369-169092 GCA_006410615.1 Neotragus moschatus
TACAGCATATAAATGGAAAAGAGGCATTTTCATTTCTGACCTCAATACATTTTATCAATCTTAAGGAGAGAATTATTCTGTCATATAGAAAAATTAAATGTAAAATATGTTTTCTAACAACTGAACTAGGGAAGGGATGTCAAAATCGGCTTTGGTATTTAAAAAAACAATGGCTCCTTAAATGGTCAGTATCTTTGCATTTAATTTTGTTTCAAATCATTATAAGACTATTTTATGTATAAAGTATACCTTGACAGTTTCCTAAATGAGACTTCAATTTTAGAACTAACTTCCTAGGAAGTCTGAATATTAACTAACAGTCCAGTACCTCGTATTACTAGTTCATTCATACATGTGTATATAGGTAAAAATAGTTAAAATCCTGTGTGATTTCCGACAGCTTAAAGATGTAGCAAATTATTAAGACAAAAATTAACAAGAAAGATTTAGCTATCATATGGCTATAAACACACATATTCCCTTAAGCACAATATAAACATCCTTACACAGAACACTCAATAAAATGTTCCAGAGACATATCAGCTCAAACCAAATACCAGCAGCATAGTAAATCAGCACTAAAATCACCCTCCCCGATAATTGTAGCTCTTTTTTATTCTCCTTTTAGCCATTATCCATATCTGAGGCACTGACTACTCCAGAGTCCCTCCCCAAAAGACACCACTAGAAATTAATTTTGACACAACGCAGTATACTTAGTTATCTGTCTTCCTAGAGGATCCATAATCAGAAATAAGAAGAAAGAAAACTCTTACTGCTGGTCCTTATCATCATCTTCTACTTGATGATTTTCTTATTTTAAAGACTACTACTTAGCTTTGGTGAGCTCTGTTGCTGCTATGGCAGTTTCCCAACTATGAATTAGTCTCAAAAAATCTTCCTTATCCTTGGAAGAGGTAGAACACCCCCTGGTGGACAAAAGACTAAACTACATTTTCTTGATCTCTAAACATAATGAATTGAATCTGAAAATTTACATATATATATATTTATACACACATCTAATATGATATACTATTGTACAGATATATTTTACTGTTACCACCAAGATATCATATAGCACTGGAATAAAATCTACACAAAATTTCAGCAAAATAAGAACTACTCTATAATTTCACAATTAAAATGATAATTAAACAGACAGGCTTCCATTACACTTCTATTTAGAAATTTTGTGTCATTTCTATCTTTTAGAGACTCATTCTTTCTATCATAACGGATTCTAGCTCTGTTAATATGCCCGAAAAATACATACAGGCACTACTTTAAACTCACACACAAACAAGTAGGACACAAACTTCACTGTAGTGAATTTTTAAATGAATCTTCCTCATGTTCACTTTCTACAGGTGACTAGCCAATGGTTGTGTGTATAAGTGAGGGTGGACAGACAAAGGAAGAGGTGACTGAGACAGATGAAGGGACGGTTCCTAGCTCTAGTTCCCTTCTCCTTTCTATTCATATCTACACTGATATCCTTAAACCAACAGATGTCTGACTTTAACGCACATAACAACAAACTGGAGCAGGGTCTTGACATCATCCCCAGAAATTCTAAATTGTCATGAGTGGAGTCAAGGGAATTGCATTTTTAATATAAGCACCCAAGGTGACACTAAAGCAGATGTCCATCACTCTATGAAACAATGTTTTAGATATGTATAAAGTTATCTGAAGGCCACGTGCAAGACTTTGTCCAAATATAAAATTCTTTCAGGTGAGAGGGAACACATGGTATTCTGGCATATAAGCATTACAGAACTAACATGTGTAAGAAGGAAATACTAAAGCTTCTTGAGATAACTTAATAGCCACTGAAGGCAAAGGTATTTTAATCAATGGTGTTTAACCTTTTCTGCTTCAGAGCTCAGAAAGAAACAGAAGTTATTTTTAAGTAGTGCTTTTAAAAAACAATGGGCAGAAAAGTGGAGGTATTTTTAGTAAGCACATCAGATTTTCCAATATGGTCATAAACAGCAATTTAAACTCATGTTTTCATTTTCACTTGTATTTACCTCCGCGTTTTTTGAGATTTTCAGTTTTCATTTTACTTCTGCTTCTAAATTCAGGCCCTTTAAAATCATCTTTGTCTTCATTCAGCACTGGCTCTGGTTGTACAATCACTGTACCTAGAATGATTTCATTTAAAAAACCATTACACATATTAAATGTGCAAGTGAAGTACAAGACTCCAGATAAAGCCAACATTGCTGGAACATAGTTTTGTTTTTTTCAAGCTTTCAATATTTATATAAGGACCTCTCAAGAATAAATAAAACAGGGAAATAGTAAAAGGGCCAGGTGTCAACAATCAAATTACTTGTTGGAACATAGTTCATAAAAAATGGTGGGGGGGGGGGAAGTATTATGAACTGATTTGTAACAGAAATGTGTGAATAAAGTTAAAAAGCTTTAGCCCAGTTCTCAATTTTTATACTGCCTATCACAAAAGCTTTTTTGACTATGAACATCTACGCTAAGTTCTACAGTTTAAAAAATAAAAGGATCAGAAAAGAAAGCTTTAAAGACATCCTATTCTTCTCATAAGCTAAACCATAAAGGCAGCAAAATATTCTTAAGTGTTGTTTTATATTCTGCTATTACTGCTGTACTATTCTGTACCATTTCCTAAATAGTTAAGTCAAAGTTTCAGTACCCTGAAAGTCCTTAAAGAGTTTTAAACAAATATTGCCTTAGGTACTTAAGCTCAAGTGCTATAACAATAAATTGCAGAATGAAATCAATTGTTGGTCCCTATGAAATCTTTTAGAAAGAATGTACTCTCTTAGCCATAAAACATGTGAACTGAGGAGAGAGGTTGCAAATTTTTCATTTTAATCTCTCAAGAGCAAATAAAGCAGAGACACGGTAAAAAGGGTCTAGGTCTCACTTTACCTATATTGCTGGGCTTAGTAATTAGGCATTGTTGTTGTTTAGTCACTAAGTCGTGTCTGACTCTTGTGAACCCAAGGACTGTAGCCCACCAGGCCCCTCTGTCCATGGGATTTCCCAGGCAAGAATACTGGAGTGAGTTGCCATCTTCTTTTCCAGGCGGTCTTCCCGATCCAGGGACTGAACCTACTTCTCCTGCGTTGGCAGGCAGATTCTTTATCACTGAGCCACCAGAAAAGCCCAACTGGGCATTACTGACAACAATTAAGAAAGTATAACTGTCCCTCAGTATCCATGGGGGATTTGTTCCAGAACCCCTTGGATACCAAAATCCGTGGATGCTCAAGTCCTTTATATAAAATAGCCTATAACCTATGCACATTTTTCTGTATACTTTAAATCATCTCTAGATTACTTAAAATACCCAACACAATGTAAACCCTATACAAACGGCTGCCAAATGACAAACTCAAGTTTTGCTTTTTGGAACTCTCCAGAATTTTTTCCCCAAGTATTTCTCATATGAGGTTGGTTGAATCTGCAGAGGCAGAACCGACAGACATGGAGGGCAAAATGTAAAACCTGGTAGTTGTCAGGGGCTGTTTCACTGAAACATAGGTCTGTCTATGTTAGTCGGCAGTGAGGTTTAACCAAGGTTAAATGAATTTCTGAGTCTCTGAAAAAAGGGGGGGAAATAGGGCACAAAGTATTGAGTTTTTTACAAGCTGGTAAATATAAGTAATATCCACACACACACACAAAAAAAAACCTTTATTCACAACAACCATTTCACATATATACTCTCAGAGAAGCCCTGGCATTTGAAAAAAGCTAAAGATTTACAGATAACACCCCCCCTTCCCCAACGCAAACACACACACACTGGGGGAAAAAAAAGATTTCTTTATGAAGATTCTTCTATAAATGAAAGCAAAGCAGCAGAGTGGAAAGAGCACTCACTAGCTTTGGATTCAGGCACACCTGGGTTCAAATCTTAGCTTTCCAATTTAAAGCTGAAAAAGTTCCTTGAGCTCTGAATTTGTTCCTTCATCTCTACAAGTAGAAACAATAACTACCTTATAGCATTGCTTTGAGAATTAAATGAGTTAATTTTTAAAGAGTCCAGTACTTATACATACTCAGTATTATAACAATAATGATAATCAACCAAATTTGACCTTATGAAACAGGTCTATTTTGGTTTGGTAGAAGAGAATTACCCTTAGTTCAGGTTAGTAACATCCCATACTAACTTTCTTCCATAATGTCACTAAAAGAAAGATTGGAACTCCTAGTTCTTAGCTCACCCAGTGGCCATCATAAGGACTTCAAGTAACAACCACTGAGAATGTAATAATCCAAAGTGAATCACTACCTATGAAACTCAGACTGCCATGTTAGCTGTTTCTGCCTTAGGCCACCAAAACCATTATATAAAATGATTTTAAAAGCCAAGTAAATGGTAGGCCCATTAATTTTTCTTCTTTCTTCCTCCTCTCATTCACTTATTTTCTTCATTCATTTCTTACCTATTGTAACTCCTGATTTTTTCTAGTCAAGAAATGTATTATCCTCCTGCTCATCATTTTTTAAACTTCCATAATCAAAATATGTGTCACATAAACATAAGTAGAGACACAGAATAAAGTAGTAAACATTGCTGTAAATGATCAGTGATAACAAATCTGAAAAATCTAAGAGCCTTGAACATATTATTCAGTAAAGAAACAAATCAAAACTTTTTATTCTGAAACACCATGAAATTACCAAGACCCATGTCATTCTCTCATCATATAATCACAATGCTCTTAGGCTTGAGCTATGAAAAGTCCAAGATTTTCATTTGGCTTCTCCCCTATCCACCCTGCCCTGGCCCCAATCTAATCAATGCAACTTTTAAGAATGGAAACATAACAGTTGAGAAGAAATGTGACAAGGCATTTTAAAAAGGATAATTACAAGAAATATACCCAAATCAAATTTAACACATAACTTCACTTTGAATCTTAGAGAATTTAAGAATGCAGTAACAATAAATTAAACTTTAAATGTTTTTAAGACATTTTCAGAGTATTCATTCTGTTTTTCTGTAAAGCAAGCATATTAAAATTCACTGAACCAAAACTTAACATACTAAACATTTAAACCAACTTCCACATTCAAGTATAATTTGGAAACTGGAAGCCAATGGAAAGAGAAAGTAAGTTTTCTTTTCAAACTTGACTATATATTCTAAATATTTAACCTCAGGAACACACATTATCATTACCATACAAATACATTTCCAAACCACTCCTACTAAAATGTCAGGTTTGGTCCTTGACACACAGCTTACAATAATAAATTTCTAATTTTATAGTAATGACATTTAAAGATATTTTTCAACTTTAACTTCATATAAAAAATTAATACACTTTACCTTTTGGCAAGCTTTGCATAGTAATATCATTTTCTGAATTTTCATTAGAACCATCTTCATTTACAGTTTCATCCAAAGGTTTTTCATCATCAGATTCTACATACTTTGTTACAATTGAAGGTTTCCTATGAAAAAATTAAGTCCATAGAATTACAGAATTTCTGACAGTTGAAAAAAACCCAAATAACATAAATAACATGTTTAGATTAAGCAGTAGCTCTTAACCAGGGATACATATCAGAATCACCTAGGGAAGCATACATCTCTATACCACATTACAATTTAGTAGGTCTTGAGCAGGACCAAAGCATGCACATTCTAAAAAAGTAAAGAGTATTTAGAGGGGAACTCCTATTTAAGGATCACTACTTTAGGGAATAAGTTAATAACAAACAAACTGTGATTATTAAAAGACATTTATTTCCACTAGTTTAAAAAGAAAGTCCAATAGAATAAACTGTAAACTTCTAATAAAAACTATATTTCCATAGTATATTACATATTACATTACGCTTGGAAGTAATTTCAGTCTTTATGCACAATTCACTTTGACAATTTAACACAGATCAGTATTTTAACCACTCTTTGATCTTCTTATAACTTCCTTATAACTATTATGGCTACCATTTCCCATCCTAGACAATTTTATATAACCCTAAAAAACTCATATTGCCTCATGAGATATTTAACATTTAACTTTCCCTTTTCTCCTTTTTTTTTTAAAGCACATATATTATCTGAAAGGAATTACCTATATACTGCCAGGGCCACTAGTACATAATAAATCCTCCCCTGGGAAAATTTTAGCTAAAATTAAAAGTCAAGTGACAGATACAAGAGGATTCATTATATTATACAGCCCTTTTAAAAATATATATGCTTGTATAAAATAGTTTACTTAGAACAAGAGCGCTTGAAGTTTAGGAAAAAACAGATTATTCTAATAAAAAAGAAATGAAACAACCTGAGAAAGAAAGTAACTTTTTTCCCTCCAGTATCAACCAACCTCTTTGATCGTGAGGATCCTGACGATTTGGATTTTTCTGCAGAGCTAGCTCCCTAAATGCAAGAAATAAGTACAAAAGTGAGTAAAACTCTGAGAAACATCCCTACAGTTCTTTCCCTATACCAACATCTATAATATAATAGTAGAATGAGACATAATTTGTATGCCTAAAACATTTTTCTAAAAGGAACATCAATAACTAATTCTCATTTACTCTCAAGGTTTCCTTGATTTAAGACTATCTCTTTTTGTTAAATTATTACTGTTGAATTTTGAGGAATAGAAAGATACACTGCTATACCACGATTTTGGCCTATGCCGACAAACACAAAACAAAGATATAGAGGTAACCAGATCTCAATAGACACTTTTAAGACTCTAAAAATGGTGTCATTTTCTCTATCCTAATATATGGCACAGAGTACCTTCTACAATTTTCTCAGAGATACTAAATTTACCTCCATTTTGCCAATACAATCAGTATATTTTATTGGATTCAATTTTTCACACTGGATAGAAAGAATCCTAAAACACAGTGTAGGTTGGTGTTATCAGGTAAAGGGATGGGTTCTGATAATAATGCTGAAGAGATTCTGAATATCCATATCAGAACCATAAGGTTATGCCCATAATAACCACCTTGAGCACCATTGTTACAAAATAACATTCAAATACCTGTTAGTTAGATTCAGTAGTCTGACTTTAGATGAAGCAAACCACAGTACTAACAAAAACAGTAAACACCATCAAATAGTGAACAATTACTGAAAATAAAGTTATCATGATAATACTTGGTTATAACAGTAAACTCAAGCACATGCATATATTAAATAAAAGCAAACTGATGACACCTACTCTAGTTGGTTAGTAGTATGTAATAAATATCTTTTAAATGCTCCAAGTTATTCTTACCTCTTCCCTGCTATTTTCCATCATATCAGAGTTATTGCCAGACCCACTGACTTTATCTTAAAAGACAAGAAATGAGAACATTATTTATCTCTTTGGTGCATTATCAAACAGAACACCAATACCTACAATTTTGTGAACCCATTTTTCAGTCTATGTTGTATGGCAGTGTTGGTACACTTTAGTCACATTAAAATATAAGAATTTTCTATCAACTATACTCCAGTAAAAATATTTTTAATATATTGCTTTGGTTAAAAAATGTTTTCTGCCTATAATCACCCTTTGACACACTAATCCCTTTATAAAAGGCATTTCTGAAAGGAGCAGTATGTAATCAAAACATTTCCTATTAAAGATTTTCTCTTAAAAGAAAATTTAAGTTCCATCTTATACTAAAAATAAAAACACACTATTAATTAATTGCACTGAGTTGGCCAAAAAGTTCATTCAGGTTTCCGTATTACATCTTCCAGAAAAACCCAAATAAACTTTTTAGCAAAACCAATGTATTTCCCTTTATCAGTAAAGACTTTAGTAGATTAAACCTAAGGAAAGCAGAGGCAAGGAAATAATAGAGATTAGAACAGAAATTAGTGAACCAGGGAACAAAAAAACAACAGAGGAAAATCAATGAAATCAAAATAAGTTCTTTAAAAAGATGAGAAAAATTGGGAAAAAAAAAAAAAAAAACACTTAGGCTACATGGACCAAGAAAAAAGAACACAGATGAGAAGTTAGAGATGTTACGATTTACTGTTAAAAAATTAAAAGATTATAAAGGAATATCATGAACTGTATGCCAAAAAATTAGATGACCTAAATGAAATGGACAAATTTTTAAACACACATAAATTACTGACGTTGACAAAAGAATAAACAACGTGAACAGATCTGTAACTGAAAAGACTTAATTAGTAATCAAATATCTACCTACAAAGAAAAGCAAAGGTCCAGATGGTTTAACCACCAAATTACACCAAACACTCAAAGAATTAACTCCATTTTTTTCATAATCTTCTAATAAAAATGGAGGAAATACATCTCAACTCATTCAATGAGACCAGTATCATATCAAATCAGAAAAGATACCATAAAAAGAGAAATCTACAGACCAATACCACTTATGAATACAAATGTGAAAGTCCTTAATAAGATACTAGCAAACTTCAAAAGAATAAGACATGTCTTTCTGCTACAAATTGAGAAAAAAATACTTGCAAAAGATGTATGTAATAAAGAATTATGATCTAAAATAAATTTAAAAACTGAAAACTCAACAATAATAAACTAAATAACATGATTAAAAACAGGCAAAAGATGTGAAGACATTTTACCAAAGGACATATATAAATGACAAATGAGCATATGAAAAAATGCTTCACATCACCATATCTCATTAGGGGATCAGAAATTAAAACAAAAAGATAAAACTCTACACCTATTAAAATGGACAAAATACAGAACACTGACAATACTATATGCTGGTACAGATGTGGAATAACAGGAACTATTCACTATTCACAGTTGGTAGGAATGGGAAATGATCCACCCACTTTTGGAAGTATCTTACAAAATTAACCAAACTCTTACCACCTGATCCAGCAATCACATTCCTTGATATTTAACCTAATAAGCTGAAAACAAAGTCCACTCAAAAAACTGCACATTGATGATGTTTATAAGTATTTTTTATTTATATCAATACCTTCATAAGTAGCTTTTTCCATAATTGTCAAAATGTGAAAATACCAAGGTATTCTTCAAAAGGTCAATTGGATAAACTACCTGTGGTACATCCAGACAATGGAATATTCAGCTTTAAAAAGGAACGAGCTAGCAAGACATGAAAAGACATGGAGGAACTTTAAATGTATATTACTATGTGAAAAATTAAGATCATGGCATCTGGTCCCATCACTTCATGGCAAATAGATGGGGAAACAGTGGAAACAGTAGCTGACTTTATTTTTCTGGGCTCCAAAATCACTGCAGATGGTGACTGCAGCCATGAAATTCAAAGACGCTTACTCCTTGGAAGAAAAGTTATGACCAACCTAGATAGCGTATTCAAAAGCAGAGACATTACTTTGCCAACAAACGTCCGCCTACCCAAGGCTATGGTTTCTCCAGTGGTCATGTATGGATGTGAGAGTTGGACTGTGAAGAAAGTTCAGAGCCAAAGAATTGATGCTTTTGAACTGTGGTGTTGGAGAAGACTCTTGAGAGTCCCTGGGACTGCAAGGAGAGCCAACCAGTCCATCCTAAAGGAAATCAGTCCTGGGTGTTCATTGGAAGGACTGATGTTGAAACTGAAACTCCAGTACTTTGGCCACCTGATGTGAAGAACTGACTCAACTGAAGAGACCCTGATGCTGGGAATGATTGAGGATGGGAGGAGAAAGGGACTAAAGAGGATGAGATCGCTGGATGGCATCACTGACTCAATGGACATGAGTTTGGGTAAACTCTGGGAGTTGGTGATGGACAGGGAGGCCTGAGGTGCTGCAGTTCATGGGGTCGCAAAGAGTCGGACACGACTGAGTGACTGAACTGAACTGAACTGATATGTATATATATGTAACTGCTTTAACATATGTAATTGATAGCATTAAATATACTTGTATATTAAATATAGGCTGGAGAATTAGGAAAGCCAGTGGTATAGTTTTGAGAACTGGATGGCCAGTATGTGAGTCACAGTCAAATGGCAGGAGATATGAACAAGCACTCAGGTGGAGAGAGCCAGTTCTCCTTTCTTCTGACATTTTATTTTTTTCAGCCTCCCAATAGAGTAGATGAGGCTCACCCACACTGTGGAGGGAAGTCTGCTTTACTCCAGCTACCATTTGAAATGCTAATCTCATCTGGGAACACCCTCAGGGACCCACCCAGAAATAACCTTTATCAAAATATCTGTGTATGCCATGATCCAGTCAAGCTGACACATGAGTTAACCATCACATTCTCCAAACCTTAAAATTTACCAGTATCTCAGTTCAGCTCCAAGAAATTCATATTTAATTGGTACAAATTATAGACTGGGCTTTAAGATGATCAATAGCTCCCCAGGACATTTTAATGAACCACCAAAAGGTAAGAACCATTCACATCACAACATGTCTCTCCTAAGGAGAAAGAAAAATGCTTCTCACTTTATTTTAGTTGTTGACATTCTAGGAGGTATTGGTGTACCTCTTTAAAGTGACTTCAGAGTGTCCCTCTGTATCCCATGCAGTCAGTATTTTCAAACAAGTCATTGTAAACATGTGCCTCCAAATTTGATGAAACTCCGTCCAATTATTTTTGTCCAAAATGGTAGCAGATGGGTAGAATTTATTTTATATTCATCATGTTGAATGGTAGGCATAATAATTCCCATGTAGGAGGTGAATTGAGATTCAGAGGAAAATAGGTGTGCACACTGCCACAAAGCAAGCAAATCTAAAAAGTAGGGAAAGGTCAAGTTTTCTGATCTAGTTTAAATAAGTGGTATTTATTGTTACTTTATTTACTCCACAGTGATACTATTGGGGATGAGCAGGAAAAGAGTAAATGACTCAAAATGTAGTAGGCTTATGAACAGGAAGGTTAGCTAGCATCCTTCACACAAAAGACCTGATATATATTCAGCCATTGGAGAGGTTTAGTCAGCTGTGTTTACAGTCCCAGAAATGGAAAGAAACATCATGACAAAAGGAAATTCTATGAATCCAGGGAAAAACACATCAAATTAAATAAATAATTCATAGGAAGAGCAAAGAGCACCGAGTTGGCTCTGATAACAAAATATCTAAAATAACTGTTGATGTGTTTCTCCAACCACTCAGGCTGCCAGTCCAGGTGCAAAGGAAAATAAAGAAAACTATTACAGATCTAGTAAAAGTTAAACAGACAATAAAAACCAACAGTGCAGTTGAATTTTAAGCTGGCGATTCTTTGAACAATCCTCAAATGGTTTCATTTGCTCTGTTAATGCAATATCAAAGCCATTTTAGAAATAAAAGAACATTTTTCTACTTGCTAGAGTTTAGGCATAAATCCTCAAGCTGTATTAAATCTATGCTTCTAGAATTATAGAACTATAATCAAAGAAAGAATTACAATCATTTCTTCATTTTACAGGTGAGAAAACCAAGGTGGTCAATGATTGTGTGATGGGTTTAAAGTCCACACGTCACTGGCCAAGACAAGATTAGAATACAAATCTCCCTTCTCATCTTCACTTTAGTATTCAACAGTCTACCCATTTGAGCACAACTAATCAACTACTGTTTGAAACCTGACCATTCCAATGGCAATCAAAGTGCCATATTTCAATAGCATGTCCATTGTTTTGAGACCAGAATATTAAATATTAAAGTCATGTTCTGAGCTTCTTTCCAGATGAATTGTATGTTAAGCTCTATTTCAATACTGATTTTTAATATACTTTCAAGCATGTTAATCTTCCTGTGGTCACATTTTAAAGTTCTGAGCTACACGCATGCTGTGTGCTGTGTGCGTGTGTCTGCAGAATTGTATCTGAGTTTTTGCGATGCCATGGACTGTAGCCTACCAGGCTCCTCTGTCCATGGGATTTCCCAGACAAGAATACTGGAGTGGGGTGCCATCTCCCTCTCCAGAGTATCTTTCCAACCCAGGGACTGAATGAGTGTCGCCTGTGCCTCCTGCATTGGCAGGCAGATTCGTTACCACTGAGCCACCTGGGAAGCCCCATGATTCCTAAAATGTGTGATTTTCTGAAGGATATGGCTATCTCTACCATATCCACCAACTCAACTACCACCTCTGTTTGTTGCTAGAAAGAGGAGAAATAGTTGATAAACTTACAAGCTAAATCCTATGTTCATTTTTTACTGAAAAACAGAAACCTATTTGATTTAGAATCTAAACTCTAGAAACATACATAGGGCTTAAATATATGATTCCTCTTTGGAATATTATGGCTGGAGAAATCTTGTCTAACCAAGGGAAACACAACCTTAGTTACTCAGTACCCTAAAAAGGTGGAGGACCTCACTTAAAAGAAGCAAGTGACTATCCTAGCTAATGGAAACAGAAATGGATTTCCAACTTATTTGCTGTTGTTAATTTCTATCCTGTACACTGATCCGTTTGTCAGGACATCGGCATAAAAGGCAAATGGGTAGGTGAGAAGGATAAGTGGTTTGATAAAGAGGTTAAAATTATGAGCTACATGACATGGACTAGTTACTCAGCCTATCAAATCTACCATGAGCACCTCTGAAAAATGTAGACTAAAACATATATATATATATATATATATATATTTTACTTTACAATACTGTATTGGTTTTGCCATACATCAACATGAATCCTCCATGGGTATAAAACATAAACAGATTTGCTTCTCCTCCCACCGTGCTTTGGTCTTCACATGTTTGGGAGGAAGAGGAGATTCAGTGACTCCCCCACCCCGATCCTATTCTTAGAAGAGGAATTGCTAACATTATTGATCAATAACCAGAACATCTATGCAGCAATGAGAATTGTCACATTTGAAAGTGACAAACCTGTCACATGGTTCTGTCTCGGAAGCTCAGCCTATGATTCAAACGATAAGGCATATTAGCTTAGGCTTGTCCCAAGACCTACTCATCCATGACTTGGGGGGTAAGAAAAAGAGAGAAGGAAACCCTCATTTAGAATTCCAAAATGCGGTTCAGAGGTTAGCTCATTAATAATACATAATACTTCAATCTTTTCTGACTGTTTTCTTCTTGTGCATGGAGCTCTTGGCAGGAGCCTTACACATCCACTTCAGAGGTCTGTTATGAAATAAGATATGGCATATAAACTGCACAGTGCAGTGTCTCATGTGCAATAAGTCATCAAAGGATATTATCTAGACAACCTTGGCTTTGCATTTAAACATTTGTTATTAAATCAGTTTGTTTGGGACTAGCATCCTGAGCCTCAGGATAAAGTAGATTCATGTGGCTTAATAAAGGAAAGCTCTTTGAATTTCTAGATGGCAGGTCATGCTAACTCAGATAAGTAGAAGCTGGTGGTTGGGCATTCCCTCAGGACACAAGCATTGATGGAAGGAGGACTCGGGGGTAGAAACCAGCGTGGCAGTGGATAGTAAACCATCACCCAACACATGCTGCCTCTTGTTAAGCAGAAAGCTCTCATGGAAATTGTTTTCTGAATCATTAGCTGTCATCTACCCACATCTCTCCTCCTGCAGCTGTTCTTTCTGATTTTGCCTACAAACTTTTCACATCGGGCAGGCTCCCAAGCCAAACAAGTCGCCTCTCGGCAGCCTTGGTTCCTAGGGGCTGGAACTGAACCACACAGATAAGTCAAAGCAAGGATGCAGCATGGACTAATACATGCTGAAGGAATAGAATCCTTCAAGCTGAGGTGATGAATGCTTTTGAAAGTAATTTTCATAGTGGTTCCTATGAGAATGTCAGCCAGTATCCAGAAGTTATATGCTGCAATTTTAAAATTATCTGCCTCCATAGACTTCTCTAAAGCTTCTATCAGGTAAGAAGTATCTTTTTTAAAAAAATAAGAAAATCTTTTTATGCAGTTTTTAAAGGCTGCTTTCCACTTACCGTTATTACAAAATATTGGCTATATTCCCTGTGTCACAGAAAACAACCTTGAGCCTCTCTTACACCCACAGTGTATACCTCCCACTCCTCCACTCTGACTCCTGTATTGCCCCTCTCCCCCAACCCCACTGGTAATCACTAGCTCCTCTATATCTGTGAGTCTGCTGCTTTCATGTTGTATTCACTAGTGTTATTTTTTGCATTCCACATATAAGTGGTGTTACACAGTATTATCTTTCTCTGTCTGACTTCACTTAGCAAAGTGCCCTCCAGGTCCATCTATGTTTTTGCAAATGATAAAATTAATTTCATTCATTTTCATGACTAACATTCCATTATATATGTGGGTACATATTCATATATGTTATATATGTTAAACATATGTTACATATATTATGTACCTGATATACACATATACATATAATATATGGCTTCCCTGCTGGCTCATTTGGTAAAGAATCTGCCTGCAATGCAGAAGCCCTGAGTAAGATCCCTGGGTTGGGAAGATCCCCTGAAGGAAGATGACAACCCACTCCAGTATTCCTGCCTGGTGAATCCCTATGGACAGAGGAGCCTGTTGGGCTACAGTCCATGGAGTCACAAAGAGTTGGACATGACTGAGTGACTAAGCACACAGCACACACACACACACACACACACACACACACACACACACACATATCTGCTGATGGGCATTCAGGTCGTTTCCATGTCTTGGCGATTGTAGATATTATTGCTATTAACATTGGAATGCACATATCCTTTCAAATTAGTGTTCTTTTTTTAAAAATATATAACCAGGAGTGAAATTGCTGCGCCATATGGTAGTTCTATTTTTGGTTTATCGAGAAACTTCCATATTGTTTTCTACAGTGACTGCATCAGTTTACATTCCCACCAGAGGAGTGTGTGGGTAGTCTCTGTACCTTCTGCCCAATTTTATTGTGAAACTAAAACCTAATTAATTATTTCCCAGTAACATCAGCAAAGAAGACCATGTATTTAAAAAATATTTTTAAGGCATAGTAAATATTTGCTAAAAAAAAAAAAATTCAGAAACTCACAATCTCATTTGGGTAGATTAAATCAGTAGAAACTAAGCTTCACTTTAGGGAGATTAGATTTTAGCAACTTAACTGGCTGAGAAATTAAAGGCAAAAGAGTCAAAAGTCCTCTCTGAACAAGATAAGGTACAAGGAAAGGAAGGATGGATATTTTAGGCAAATCCCAATTCTCTGTCCTAGCTGAATATAGTTCAGGAATTAAATAACTTGAAATTGCATAAAAAGTGCCTCAATTCGTAGGGCCCCTCTAAAGCTGAAGGTGAGCTGAATCTAAATCAAGCAGGCAGAGGCTCTGACTATCTTATATCTGAAATCAAAATGTTAATGTGCTTTCTTCAGCATCCCTCTTGCCTGGGTGCAGAAGAAGTCGCTGATCAGTGCACCTAGAGGTAAAACAAAAAGCATGGGAGAAATGTTTTCCTATAATTTTGAATTTAAAATATGAATTGTATTTCTTTAAAAGTCTCCTTATTTTAACTCACATGCCTTCAAAACAAAGTTAAAATGAAACTATATTAGAGCAGAGGGGCCAACATTTCTAACCCGTCAAAAGGTTAAGGGGTGCCTCATATGCTGGTTGAATAAAGTTACAAATCCATATCCAGCCTCAGACTAAAGAGTGCTGTGACCACCTGGTATAGAGAAGGGTCATGGCAGTTGATTTTATTTATACACACTTTCGTATATAAAAATTTGCCAAATTTGCCCTGTGCCACTTTCCATGCTTATTTAATGTCTATGGAAAGAATACTGTGAGACATGTTTAATCATCATTCCCAATTCTAGGATGTGGAAACTGAGGAAGGAATTGGGGTATGTCCCCAGTCACAAATTTTGTCACCCCAAATGTCTCCAGGTCTATCTCTCTAAGCTGTATAAGAGCATGTTTTTTCCAGTTTTCCTTTTGCCATGTGAGCCTTTCATCTTCAACCTCTGTTGACCCCTGTCAATGCCTCATGCCAATGTCAATGCCTTCCGACATTCTAGGGAAGCTTCACCGTTCTTAGCAGAACACTTGGCATCCAACAGGAGCTTTGTTAAGTGAATAAGTTAATAAACATATGAGAGAGCATTAAAATTGCCATGTTAATAGATGGAGAAACAGGCTCTGAAAGGTGAAGAAACGTCCTTCGTGTAAGAGATGAAGCTGGAATTCCATTCTAAAAGTGCATGAGACCAGCCTCAAGATGAGCTAAGTTATCTCCATCAGGATACAATATGCTAAGACCGCATCTCTCATAGACTCTGAGAAACATGAAGAAGGTACTAGGTACCTAATGGACTTCATTCTGGGTAAATTTTTCATTTATGCAAAAATGCTGGTGTAAAGATGGACTAAAGGCTTAAGCTTTCTCTGCTGGATACCCTGCTGAACTGCGAGTATTCCTGTGATGAAAACTTGCCTAACTCACTGAACGACCTTGAGCAAGCAGCTTTGCTTTACAGCCTCTGGTTTCTCTTCCACAAAGTACCACTGGCAGGAGGTGTTCCACGTGCTTCACAGAAATGCATTTATAAAGCACTCCGCAAAGTATGAAGCTCTCTTCAAAAGCAAACAAATGTTATTACTACTGGACTCCTTAAAAGAAGCCTTTCTATGGTGAAGAGAAACCTTGGCTTATCAACTGTGCAACTCAATCATAGAAAATTTAAGGCAGAATATATATGATACAATAATTCCAAGTAAATCCTTCTAATAATTAAGTAAGGTAGTCAAAATTCTTTTCTGGACTGTTTTGATTTTGTGTGAAAGGAATTCCTTTAGAAGGTGTCAAAGTTCGGATATGGAGCCTCAAACTCTAGACTGTGACGTGACAATTTTTTCCTGAACTTCTGCTGCCGGTCTTGCTATCAGTTCAGTGGCAATGTAATATATTACTGCATTTCATTTCTAGGCAAGAACATTATTTACTCACAGGAGAAATACTTTCCTGAGGAAAGATTGTCTTTGGGAACTTTCAAGGACATTTGAGAAATGCTTCAGCCCAAGCCACAAAATTATGAGCATTTGTTTGTGCCTCTCTGTTCCCAGGGAACCATTTTTAAAAATCTTTCATTTAAGTTTATTGCAACCATCCATCTTCCCTTTCCGAAAAAAAAAAGCAATTAACACAACTTCATTGACTTTCAGTTTCCCTAGGTGTCATTTTATAATGCATATATTTTAACAGTTCATATCATCATTTCCCCCCCTTTCAACATTTTCTTTGTTGTCCCTCTACCTGAAATTTCACCTTGTATGGAAAGTTTTATTTGTCACTTGCATATTCCTTTGAATAAATCTGGTATCAATATTCAATATTATTGAATTATTTCTATTTTTGTCAGTCTGTTTCTAATGTAGCAAACTATGGGTAAAAATGCCATGTAATTATATACAATATCTAATATTTATATAGAGACCATGTAGTAAACATAAAAGTCTTACCAAATCCTTACCAGACCCTAGAAAGTAGGTACAATCAACCTTATCTTTTGATAGCTGAGAAAACTGAGACAATAAGAGGGTAAGTAACCTGCCTAAGGTAATACAGACAGAGATTAGCATAGCTGGGATCCTTCTGGATAGAGTCAATAGGAATACATGAAACTCCTCAGTCAAAAGGAGTCAACTAGGTCTAAACTGGGGCAAATTCTAAGTGTTCCTTATACTGGTTACCTAAAATCAGCCCTATCTTGCAACATTCCCTTTCTCCAACCAGCTACCACTTTTTTTTTTTTTTTAAATCATTCCTTTTTTTTCCCCTTACATTTCAAGGCTGAAAATAGTATAGACACATCAGTTCAGTTCAGTCGCTCAGCCGTGTCCAACTTTTTGCAACCCCATGAATCGTAGCACACCAGGCCTCCCTGTCCATCACCAACTCCCAGAGTTCACCAAAACTCTCGTGCATCGAGTTGCTGATGCCATCCAGCCATCTCATCCTCTGTCGTCCCCTTCTCCTCCTTCCCCCAATCCCCTCCCAGCATCAGAGTCTTTTCCAATGAGTCAACTCTTCGCATGAGGTGGCCAAAGTATTGGAGTTTCAGCTTTAGCATCAGTCCTTCCAATGAACACCCTGGACTGATCTCCTTTAGAATGGACTGGTTGGATCTCCTTGCAGTTCAAGGAACTCTCAAGAGTCTTCTCCAACACCACAGTTCAAAAGCATCAATTCTTCAGCACTCAGCTTTCTTCACAGTCCAATTCTCACATCCATACATGACCACTGTACTTTTCCCATCACCACCATCATTTAGTAATGCAACCCTTCTATCTCAGTTCGAATTGTATGGACACAGACGTCTCTTTTTGAGCTCCCCAAAATACTAGGTCTCCTTTGCTTTTAAAGCATCATATGTTTATTATTCATTTCACACATTTGTGTGATTATCTAACTATATATTTAAACCTATTCTCTCTAAAGGTAACTCTAGTTCTAGTTGTGCTTTCTAAATGATAAAATCCATGACTACATGGCCTATGTCTGTTTTGCTCATCACTATAGTTTCAGTATATGGTGCATGATAAGTATGCAGGAAGTGAACCGAATGAATGAATATAGGACTTTGTAAGAATAAATAAATGACTGGATCAATGAATTTGGTTCATCATAACACAAACAACAGTGCCATGTTAAAACTTTTTCTGTGTCTATAACAGAAAGTCTTCTCACACAAGGTTCCTGTTTCCTGACTACACCCTAGCTGGAAGAGAGAAAAATAAATCAATATCTGACTTTGTCATTATGTACAGGTAGGCTAAAGCTGATGGATTCGGTTGAAAAACAGGATTAGTTAGGAATAATTTTGCTTCTGGATGAACTACATATAGAACCAAGTCTTAGGTAAAAACAGTCTACTTTTAATACATTTGGGTGAAGAAAATGGGATGATCAAGCCCATTAATTAGATATTTAACTCTATTGTCCCATTTCTACATTCATTTCCATAAATTTGGATGCCTTTATGCCAAATTCACCCAAACACTTAAACCACCATGAAGAATAGTGAAATATCAATGGATATTTTAAATTTCCCAAATTCAGCAAAGAACACATTAGCATGAACTTGTAGATTTAACATTCAAGTTCATTGCAATGCACAGAACCCAGTGACTTTCAGTAAGGTTGAAAATTTTATGACTGTATGAGGAGATGAACACTGAGAAAGTGCTTCCTATTTTAAAATCAGGACATTAGAAATATTTTAATGAATCACAGTTTTTGCATATCTGCCATCTAGGTGACAATAAAATTTAATATTTACACATGAGATTTTAAAAACATTGTGCATGTATACAGTATAGTACTACAGAATATAAATTGCCCCAATATCTCCAAGACATAATATGGGATTAAACAAACAAATAGAACAACAAGAAAAAAATCAACTGTGATATTTTGACTCCTCTTACCTGTAAAATAATTATGTTCAGAAAAATTTAAAAAATTGTATTCCTAAAGGTACTTAAAATATTAATGGCTATTTTACATACAATTCATCACAAAATCAGAAAAGTGCAAGTCCATTGTATATGTTTAAGAAAGTATTCATGATGCTGACTATGGATCTCATATGACTGTGCTTACTGGCTTCCATCTTGAAACATACAGAATTTTTTTTTTCTTGAATTTCTATCAAACACAACTACCCAGCTTCCATAAACAAGTAATGTGAAAAGAAAGAGGGGGAAAACACTCATAGGATTAGGTAGGACTAGGAAAAATTTGATTCATTCTGTACAATGTTAAAGTCATATTTATTGAATACTCACTAAGTGTAAAACACTAAGAGATTAAAAAAAATGTATAACATATACTTAAGGCTTCAAAGAGGCTTTACATGTTTACATGTTTAATGTCACAGGGACATTAAAACATGAAAATAACTAGCACAATGAAGAACACTATATTATCATTTTAGATAACAGTATGTCAAATCTGTGAATTAAAATATACTTCTCTGGAATCAATATGCGTTGCTATTATTAAAGACTGACAACTATTTTGTATTGAGAATTTTGTTGAAGCAGCCTATGGACTTATTAATGGTTATTGATTGATTGACTTATCTTGGAAAGCAAACATTTTCTTAAAGTCCAGTAGTAAAGGTAGAAAAGTGAAGACAACCTACAATTTAGGTTTGTCAAGAATTTGAAGGGACTTCCTAGGCAGAGAAAACCAGGATACATCATAATTCAAGAGAAATAAAAGAACTTATACTCCAGATAACTGACTGCAGTTGGGTAAGTAGATATTTGCTGTATGAAAGGAAGAAGTCGGAGAGAACTACCAGAAGTAGATTTGGAGGGATTAGTATATAAGTATCTTCCATGCCAAGCTAAGGGATTGAGATTTTATTTGGCAGGATGATTTGGAAGGATGATATGCCTGGGGAAGCCAGGGTTGAGAAGTTAATTGGTAGTTACAGTCAGGGACTCAATCATTCAGTCTGGATGTGTAATGTTTCTATTGCAGGAAACTGATCAGAAGAAAGGCTGAGTGGAAGACTGTGACTGGCCAAAGACAACTTGCCCTTGCCACCAAAATTCAGTTCAGTTCAGTTCAGTCGCTCAGTCACGTCCGACTCTTTGTGACCCCATGAATCGCAGCACGCCAGGCCTCCCTGTCCATCACCAACTCCCGGAGTTCACTCAGACTCACGTCCATCGAGTCAATGATGCCATCCAGCCATCTCATCCTCAGTCGTCCCCATCTCCTCCTGCCCCGAATCCCTCCCAGCCACCAAAATTACTACAACCCTAAACCGTCAGTGGCACGACCTTCCGGCTTGACTAGAACACCATGCAACAAATAAAGGATGAAACCAAAAGGTCCATCAAACCCGAACCTAGAAGTGGGGAGAAAGGTGGGAAGGCTGCAAATAGTCAACAATTTAATATTGAAAGGAGAGCTGAGGACTCCAGAACTAATATTTGAAGAAATTATAAGAATAGAAAGGATAAGACTGGAAACAATTAGTGTACCTATGTTTTTATATAACAGGGCTTTTTGTCATCCAACTATTCATTACCTACATCCTAACTTCAAGACGTCCATAGATTCCAGCCCTTCTGAGTTAGCAATCTGTTCATTTTGTTTCAGCAAATTAGCCACTGAAGGATTCACAACATAAATACCATATAATGAAAATAAAATTCAAATCTACTGTAAAGTGAAATTCTAAACTTCAAAGATGTAATATTATGAAGCCATTGTAAATAATACCAGAGCTCTGCTGGAATAAACAGACAAACCCATTGATAAATGAGGATGTATAGTTAGCAATTTAAAAAAGAAAGAGATACAATACAAGTAAAAAAAATGAGTATTAAGTACTTAAGAAAAAACCTTGGAAAAATTAATGAATTTTACCAAAATTAGCCTCTGACTGTGCTGCAAACATTAAGCATGCAGTGAAAGGCAAGGTGGTATTCCACAACTCAATTTCGTTGAACTAATCACTCAAAATAAAAAATATTTTTAAAAATTCTATCAATTACAACTTAAATTTTATTGACTATAAAGAGAAAATGTACTGGATTTATTTATATAATAACATATTGACATAAGTTTCACATTAAAATTATTTTTAAATGTATTTTCAATAATTCTGTGGTCACAATTTATAGATGATTTCAATTATCTGGCTTTTTTTTTTTAAATATACCAATCATCCTTGAAAAATAAGGATTCTTTTACTTATGTAGGATTTATTCTTGATCCAAGTATCAGATCCAGGTCCAGTAGACAAAATTTTAAAATATTTTCTAATGGTAAAAGGCACTTAAAAAGTTAAAAATTCCTAACAGACTAGCAGTCCGACTATAAAGTCAGCTGATTTATGGGTAGTGAGCATTTTCGTATCAAAATACTCATGTACAGCAGAGTGAGCCTATAGCATGGATATAGTGTAGATTTCCATATGGGAAATTGGATGAGCTTGCTCCTGGGCCTGTTTCCAAGTGCTGCGATTTCAATGGCTTAACTGAGCCTACGACAGGATTTTCCAAAGTTGCTAGAAACAAGAGTATTTAAAATGTTCCAGTGACAAAGGACTGTAGAGTCAAATAAAGTTTAAAAATACTTCACTTGACAAGGAAATGTACAGTGCATATTATGGCTCATTCCACATCTCAAAATTCCTCCAAGCATGAAACATGATTAAGTTACAGAACCCAACATTTCTCAAATTTATTCTACTCCAAAATTCTTTTTCTTTTCTTTCCCTCCTCCCGTTTTTTTTCCTTTTTTGTTCACATTCACTAATGTCCCACAGAAGCCTTGGTGATATTCAAGACATTTTAAAACCTTTAAATGAAGGCACTAAACAATCAGAAGGCTATGGACTTACCTGGTGGCTCAGACCGTAAAGCCTCTGCCTACAATGTGGGAGACCAGGGTTCAATCCCTAGGTCAGGAAGATCTCCTGGAGAAGGAAATGGTAACTCACTCCAGTATTCTTGCCTGTAAAATCCCATGGATGGAGGAGCCTGGTAGGCTACAGTCCATGGTGTCACAAAGAGTTGGACAGGACTGGGCAACTTCATTCACTCATAAAACTAGAGTTATTTGGATTGCTATTTAGAGGAAAAATCTGGTTTATAACTGAGATCTTAATAATCTAATGTCATCAACTTAAAAAAATTGCCTTAATTATCAGTTTTGTTTTCCTTTCTTGATTACCATTGCTGTATAGCTGATATGATGCAAATCAGTTCAAAAAGGTCTTATGCATGAAAGAATTNCTGGATTGGTTTCTTTTGTACTGATTCTCTATTAGGAGCCAAATATAGAAAGGACTTTCTATTACCCATGGGAGGTGGGAGTACAGTAGATTTGTTTTTGTTTTTTTTTTCCACAGTTTTTTTTTTTAATTGGAGGCTAATTACTAGTGTTTTTGCCATACACTGGCATCAATCAGCCATGGGTGTACATGTGTTCCCCATCCTGAATCCCCTCCCTCTCTCCTCCCTCCCTATCCCATCCCTCTGGGTCATCCCAGTGCACCAGCCCTGAACATGCTGCCTCATGCATTGAACCTGAACTGGTGATCTGTTTCACATATGATAATACACACGTTTCAGTGCTATTCTCTCAAATCATAGTAGAAATCTCAAGAGTTTGGAACCAGACACACTTGAAAAAGAACTCTGATTTATACAGAAATCCATAACAATATTCAGTAAATTGTCAACTTTATCAGTTCAGTTCCGTTCAGTAGCTCAGTCATGTCCGACTCTTCTCGACCCCATGAATCACAGCATGCCAGGCCTCCCTGTCCATCACCAACTCCCGGAGTTCACTCAGACTCGAGTCCATCGAATCAGTGGTGCCAGCCAGCCATCTCATCCTCTGTCATCCCCTTCTCCTGCCCCCAATCCCTCCCAGCATCAGAGTCTTTTCCAATGAGTCAACTGTTTGCATGAGGTGGCCAAAGTACTGGAGTTTCAGCTTTAGCATTATTCCTTCCAAAGAAATCCCAGGGTTGATCTCCTTAATAGTTCTTATTAAACTGTTACTCATACTGCAAAATAGTTTCCTGCTCCATTTTCATAGCCACTGTTCTCATTGTTTCATGAACCGACTATGACTAAATCAGTTATACAGTTAATATTGTTTCTTTTACTATAGAAGCAATATTATTTGGAAAGGAGAGCAACATGTTAAATCTGATTGTCTTTAGTTCAGTTCAGTTCAGCTCAGTAGTGTCCAACTCTTTGCAACCCCATAGACTGCAGCACTCCAGGCTTCCCTGTCCATCAGCAACTCCTGGAGTTTACTCAAACTCGTGTCCATTGAGTTGGTGATGCCATCCAACCATCTCATCCTCTGTCATCCCCT
>SJYA01003259.1:177460-202345 GCA_006410615.1 Neotragus moschatus
CTCCATTTTATTAAGATTTTCTCTGAAGTATTATCTTGCTCTTTCATTTGGAACATACTCTTCTGTCCCCATTCTGTCTGATTTTGTGTTTCATACTACACATCTGGCAAAAGAGGTACCTCTCTTGGTTGTGAAGACATAATCTCTGCTAAGAGCATCTCCTGTGTAGTCTGAATGTGTCAGGCAGTTTTGCAGGTTGGCTGAAGCCTAATATATCATCACCGAAGGGGATCCTAGGCCACTGCACACTTGGGCTGCCCTGGCACTATGGCTATATCTTGTATGGGCCAGGAGCAGGCTGAAGTGCCTTGGCAGGCCAACTAGAGAATGTGGACTACATTCCACTCATCTCATCAAGGTGATGGTGCTGGTTTAGTCACTAAGTCATGTCCAACTCTTGCAATCCCATGGATTGTAGCCTGCCAGCCTCCTCTGTCTATGGGATTCTCCAGGGAAGAATACTGAAGTAGGTAGCCATTTCCTTCTCCAGAAGATCTTCCTGACCCAGGAATTGAACCCAGGTCTCCTGCATTGCAGGCATATTCTTTACCAAATGAGCTATGAGGGAAGACCTCATCAAAGTGACAGGAGAACACAAAAAATGGTGCTCTCTAGCACCTTCAACACTGAAGAGACTTCCAGCAGTTCTCTGCCCATTTAGCAAACACTCTAGGTAGGGATAGTAAGAGGATTTCCTTCATGCACGGTCTAGGTCCCTTTTAAACCACTGTTTTTAATCTCTGTGCCCTAGGGCAGGCGAGTATGCACACAGGCCCCGTAGTGATCCCTCTCCACTGCTGTATACCACATTGAAGTAGGGTTTTCTCATCTCTACTGTGTCTCTGTCTCTACCAATCTCTATGTGGTACTTGTACTGCTTGTTGTGCAGAAGCTGTTTAAACACACCTCAGTTATTCTGTAGAAGGAACTGCTCTTTACATAGCTGTAAATTCAGTGTGTCTGTGAGGGAGCCTGTTGGGCTGCCATCTATGGGGTCACACAGACTTGGACACGACTGAAGCAACTTAGCAGCAGCAGCAGTGGGGGTAGGTGAGATCCTGGTATTCCTATACTACCACCTTACACTAATGGTTAAACCTTAGTCACAAGGAGGCTAGCAAAATTAATAGGGCTGCAA
The DNA here is from genome assembly GCA_006410615.1 of Neotragus moschatus. NCBI lineage: Eukaryota > Metazoa > Chordata > Mammalia > Artiodactyla > Bovidae > Neotragus > Neotragus moschatus. The sequence goes on from SJYA01003259.1 coordinate 178,599, forward strand.
GCTGACACAGCGTATCCAGAAGAAGAGGGCTATCCAAGTCTGAAATTCCACTGCTGGAGCTAACTGGCACCTTTCCTAAAGAAAAAGGATTAACAATTGGGAATTGAGCAAAGAATACTTCTTTCTTCCATATGTTGACTCTGTTCCAGTGTGTGTCTGGTTTGTGTCACTAATCAGTTCCTTCATCATTGTTTTCAGTATTTTGGCCATAATTTATAATTGGTATCTGTGGGAGATAATCTGCTTATCCAAAAAGACCTACTCTGCCACTACTAGAAGCAAAATTCTCCAACTAACTACTGAATTTAGAACTGTGACAATATAATTTCAGTCTAAAGACATAACTTTAAATAAGTATTTAACACTACTTAGGTTTCTTTATTGTGATAATTTAGCATGCAAAGTTGAAACTGTGGACACAATGAAGACTAAGTAACTGAGTACATAAACTGAGGATAATAGGAACCACCTTTCTCTCTGTTGCAGTAAGAAGTGAAAATATGAAAAGAGGAAGATCAGAATGATGTCTACAGTCCAAAGTAAAACTAAAAGTATCAATATCAACACATGAAAATACATCACATATATTGCTTTCCCTGCTAAAGAGTCTGGAAGTGAAGACATCCTAACAGCAATGAGCATATCATACACCCAGATATTGCTTTCTAAATAGTATACCCCACTAAAAGGAATCAGAACTTCTTGGAGAAATAACTGATTCCAGGGCTGGAGAACAGACAGTGCAAAGTAAACAATGAACATCTTGTGAGGGCAGAAAGTAAGAAAAGTGCTCAAGGTTGATGAAGACTTATGAAAAGGGCTATAAAAGCCATACAAAAGGGGTTCCCAATAGCCAATATTGGTATAATTTGAACATTAAAATAATGACAGTAAGAAAATGTTCATGGAAAAGGAAAAAAATGCTAGCATACACTAATATAAACAAATAAATAGAGAGCATAGAAATGTAAATATCTCCCTTACAGAAAAGACAGAAGTAATGATAGGACATCATCATTTTGAACCATCATAGTAACATACCATTGAGCCAAGAGTCATAAATGGATGTGGTGACAGGCAGAATTTCTAGGAACGACCCCCAAGATTTCATGCCCCCTAATCACCACAAAGTAATGCTCAAAATTCTCCAAGCCAGGCTTCAGCAATACGTGAACCGTGAAATTCCTGCTGTTCAAACTGGTTTTACAAAAGGCACAGGAACCAGAGATCAAATTGCCAACATCCGCTGGATCATAGAAAAAGCAAGAGAGTTCCAGAGAAACTATTTGTGCTTTATTGACTATGATAAAGACTTTGACTATGTGGATCACAATAAACTGTGCAAAATTCTGAAAGAGATGGGAATACCAGACCACCTGACCTGCCTCTTGAGAAATCTGTATGCAGGTCAGGAAGCAACAGTTAGAAATGGACATGGAACAACAGACTGGTTCCAAATAGGAAAAGGAGTCCGTCAAGGCTGTATATTGTCACCCTGCTTATTTAACTTGTATGCAGAGTACATCATGAGAAACGCTGGACTGGAAGAAGCACAAGCTGGAAGCAAGACTGCCGGGAGAAATATCAATAACGTCAGATATGCAGATGACACCACCCCTATGGCAGAAAGTAAAGAGGAACTAAAGAGCCTCTTGATGAAAGTGAAAGAGGAGAGTGAAAAAATTGGCTTAAAACTCAACATTCAGAAAACGAAGATCATGGCATCTGGTCCCATCACTTCTTGGGAAATAGATGGGGAAACAGTGGAAAGAGTGTCAGACTTTATTATTTTGGGCTCCAAAATCACTGCAGATGGTGATTGCAGCCATGAAATTCAAAGATGCTTACTCCTTGGAAGGAAAGTTATGACCAACCTAGACAGCATATTCAAAAGCAGAGACATTACTTTGCCAACAAAGTTCTGTCTAGTTAAGGCTATGGTTTTTCCTGTGGTNCATCACTTCAGGGGAAATAGAAGGGGAAACAGTGGAAAGAGTGTCAGACTTTATTATTTTGGGCTCCAAAATCACTGCAGATGGTGATTGCAGCCATGAAATTCAAAGATGCTTACTCCTTGGAAGGAAAGTTATGACCAACCTAGACAGCATATTCAAAAGCAGAGACATTACTTTGCCAACAAAGTTCTGTCTAGTTAAGGCTATGGTTTTTCCTGTGGTCATGTATGGTTGTGAGAGTTGGACTGTGAAGAAGGCTGAGTGCCAAAGAATTGATGCTTTTGAACTGTGGTGTTGGAGAAGACTCTTGAGAGTCCCTTGGACTGCAAGGAGCTCCAACCAGTCCATTCTGAAGGAGATCAGCCCTGGGATTTCTTTGGAAGAAATGATGCTAAAGCTGAAACTCCAGTACTTTGGCCACCTCATGCGAAGAGTTGATTCATTGGAAAAGACTCTGATGCTGGGAGGGATTGGGGGCAGGAGGAGAAGGGGATGACAGAGGATGAGATGGCTGGATGGCATCACCAACTTGATGGGCGCGAGTCTGAGTGAACTCCAGGAGTTGGTGATGGACAGGGAGGCCTCGCATGCTGCGATTCATGGGGTGGCAAAGAGTCAGACACAACTGAGCGACTGAACTGAACTGAACTGAATCACCAGAACCTGTGAATGTGAGGAAATAATATTCCCATTGTTTTGCTACATAAAATGGCACAGGTGACTTTAAAAAATGGGAGTTCATTTGGGAGAGTTGAGAAGGAAGGGACCTAATCTAATCACATGGGTCCCTAAAAATAGAAAAATGTCTCTAGTTCATGGCTGCTGCTACTGCTAAGTCACTTCAGTCATGTGCGACCCTAGAGACGGCAGCCCACCAGGCTCCTCTGTCCATAGGATTTTCCAGGCAAGAGTACTGGAGTGGGGTGCCATTGCCTTCTCCTTAGTTCATGGCAGAAGATGCAAAAGAAGCAAGCAAAAGGCTAAGTCAGAGAAACTCAAAGCATGAAAATGACACAATGCGCTATTGCTGGTTGTGAAGTTAGAAGGGGCCATGCTAGAGGAAATTAAGGAGCTGGGAGGATCCTGGCCAATAGTATGAAATGAGGACCTCAGACCTACAACCGCAATGAACTGAATTCTGCCAACAACCTGAATGAGCATGCAAATGGATTCTTCCAGATTCTACACAGTCTTACTATCACTTTGACTTAGCCCTTGTGATTCCCTGAGCAGACCTCAGCAAAGCCCACCTAGACTCCAGATCCACAGAACTGTGAGATAATAAATTTTTGTTCCCTTAAGCTGCCGAGTTTGTGATAATTTGCACTTTAAAAAAAAGCTAATTTTTGATGATGAAAAGAATATGCAGTTTCAAAGTAATCTTCAACAAATTACTTTTTAGGTAGGTACAAAAGACTAAATCATAACTTTACAGTGGTTTAATCCAGAAAAACAGCCATAACCAAATAACCTAAGTTAACATCACCAATAAAGGAGGAAACTTCATCATGTGTTTTGTGATATGATGTATGGACAACATATACCACTTATACAGCAATCCTGCCAAAAATTAAAAACCTCAATCTAATTTTATAACTAATCAGACAAATGTAAACTGAGGGACAATCACCAAAATAATATATCTATACATTTGAAAAATGCCATGGTTCCAGCTTGTTTGAGATTTGAAAATGCTAAAGACCAAGTAACATATACAGTGTGGGCTCTTCAACAGGATCCTGGTGTTGGGAGGGTAAAGGACTTACCAATGAAAACACTGTTGAGCAATTTATGAATTAAGACTAGAGACTGTGGATTAGATAAAAGTAAATATTTTATTTTTTCCACCTATTTATCGCTCCCATTGTTATTCATAACTTCCTGTATTTTGATGCTGCCATTTCAAATTATTTTCCTTCTGATTTAAGAAAACCCTTTGGTATTTCCCCTGGTATACATTTGCTAACATCATTCTTACTTTTTTTCTGGCCATGCCTCATGGCATGCTGAATCTTAGTTCCTTGATCAGGCATCAAACCCATGCCCCCTGCAGTAGAAGGGCAGAGTCTTAGCCACTGAACTGTCAAGAAAACTCCAAACTTTTATCCACCTTCACTTGTGAAAGATGTTTTCACTGAGAAGACTGTGCTAGCAATTATTTTCACTTGGCCCTTTAAATAAATCATTTCTTTATCATCCAGCTTCTAACATTACTGTTGTCAAATGAGCTATCAGTGTTACTGTTCAAAAACATTCAACATTAAAAAAGCAATGACTGTTTTCCTCCAGCTGCTCCTAAGATTTTTCCCTTGGTTTTTGTTCTTTAGGAGTTTATTATGATTTTCTTAGTTGTAGTTTTCTTTCCATTTATTCTCCTTGAGGTTCACAGTGTTTCATGAATCTACACAATGCCTTTCTTCACTTTTAGGAAACGCTCAGTGAGTATCTTGTCAAACTCAGATTCTGAACCATTCTCTCTCTTCTTTCCTTCTGGGACTCTAATTACACATATGGTTGAACTTTTCACTGTGATCTACCACTCTTCATACTTCTTGTATATATTGTGTTTGTCTGCAAATAGGCCTGTGTGTGTTTGTGTGTGTGTGTGTGTGCGCGTGCACGCCTGTGTGCATGTCCACCTCTTCTATATGCGCCTACCCTTAAAAACAAATTATGGTAATCATCACATGATATAATATACTCATAAAAAGGAAAAAGGGAGGTAGAAAGGAGATGTTATTTTGTATTTTAAAAATGTATGGACCAAATCTATGCTGAAAAGTTATCAAATAACATAAAAACATAACTCATAATACATGAATAACTTTTAGAATAACATATTTCTGTACTGCTCCCACTCCTATCTATTTTCAAGTTAACATTCATCACCCACTTCTATAAAACATTTCCATTACAAATAAAACCTTCAGTGTATGCTTCTCTAAGCACATAAAACCATAAAACCTTACATTTCTTACTTATCTGAATCAAAATCTACAATATCAGATATTATCTAACGCCTAGAAGCACAGGGGCTAGTAAAAACTTTAATAACTTCAGCTCCTCAAAAATAAAAGATAAATAAGACTAAAAGATATTGCAACTCTTTTTTCCAATTTACCTGTGCTTTGGTTCATCACAAGTCTTGGAGGAGAACTTGTTTCTTCAGATTCCTCTGATGAGTGTGCCAGAAAGTCATGAAGCTTCTGCACCAACGTATTCAACTTGCTTTCGCTGTTAAAATAAAAGTTTTTAAGAATATCCTTATTTGCCAGATCATATATTAAATTAAATACATAGTTTACTAAACTGAAAATCTATCTACACGGTAAGAGGTCTGAAACAAAATAAAACTTAAAATGTATTTTTTTTTATTTCACTGAGGATATGAACACATAAGTAAAAATCTCAACATGTACCCTTATCTACAAAGTATAATTCAAGGACTGTGATAAACCATTTGGAAAATAATGTGACAAAGAGTGTGTGTGTGTGTGTGTGTGTGTGTGTCTGTAACTGAATCACTGAGCTATATGACAGAAATTTAAAACTCTATACATGAATAAAATATTTTTAAAATAAAGTATAATTTAAGGAAAATATTAACAGTATGAGATCTGCTTTATATCATTTACAGTAATAATTCAATAATTTTTCAAATATATTTCCTGAGCACTTACTCTCTGGAAGCCTTCAGTAGTTTTTTGTTTATTACTCTATTTTCTGCTTCAGTTCAGTTCAGTTCCATTCAATCGCTCAGTCATGTCTGACTCTTTACAACCCCATGAATCGCAGCATGCCAGGCCTCCCTGGCCATCACCAACTCCCGGAGTTCACTCAGACTCACGTCCATCGAGTCAGTGATGCCATCCAGCCATCTCATCCTCTGTCGTCCCCTTCTCCTCCTGCCCCCAATCCCTCCCAGCATCAGAGTCTTTTCCAATNTCATTCCGTATTCCGAGGCCAAATTTGCCTGTTACTCCAGGTGTTTCTTGACTTCCTACTTTTGCATTCCATTCCCAGAGTAATTTTATAAATGGCAAACACAAGGATGAATAAAACATAGAATGGGATTTAGAGCTCACAGATTCCCATCAAAATATTTATGTAAGTGTATTATTACAGGATAGCCTACCAAGTTATATAATAAGCGCATCTGTAATCCAACAGGGTTACAAAAGAATAAAAGTTTAAAATGCAAAAAATTCAAACCCTCTGTGTATCAAAAGATACCATCAAGAAAGTGAAGAGACAACCCATTTAACTGAGGACAACTATTTTCAAATCACGTATCTGAAAAGGCATTAATATCCTTTCATATAATATATATCCTTTTAATAATATAAAAACTTCTTACAGTTAAACAATAAAAAGACAAACCCAACTGTAAAATGGGTTTTAAAGAACTTAGATATACAATAACTCAACAACAAAAAACCCAATCAAAAAATGGGGAGAAGACCTACTAAATAGACAGTATTCCAAAGAAGGCATATAGATGGGCAATAGGCACATGAAAAGATGTTCAACATTTCTAACTGCTAGAGAAATCAAACCAAAACTACAATGAAATACCATACCAGTCAGAAAGGTCATCATTAAAAAGTCTACAAATAACAAATGCTAAAGAGAGTGTAGAGAATATGGAGCCCTCCTACACTGTTGGTGGGAATGTAAGTTGGTGCAGTCACTGTGGAAAACTCTATGGAGGTTCCTCCTAAAACAAAACAGAATTACCATTTGATCTAGCAATCCCACACCTGGGCATTCAAAAAGATACATGCACCACAATGTTCATAACAACCGTATTCACAATAGCCAAAACATGGAAACAACTTAAATGGTCACTTAAATGACAGATGAATAAAGATGTGGTATATCTATACACATCACCATATGTAAAATAGATAGCCAGTGGAAATTTGAGCTATGACTCAGGGAGCTCAAACTGGTACTCTGAAACAACTTAGAGGGTTGGGATGGGGTGGGAGGTGGGAGTGAAGCTCGAAAGAGAGAGGCATATGTATACCTATGACCGATTCATATTGATGTATGGTGGAAACCAACACAATATTGTAAACCAATTATCCTTCAATTAAAAACAAATAAATTTTTTAAAAAGAAGATATGGTACACACACATACACTGAAATATCACTCAGCCATAAAAAGAATGAAAAAATGCCATTTGCAGCAACATGGATGCAACTAGAGATTATCATACTAGGGTAGTAACTCCGAAAGAGAAAGACAAATACCACATATCATTCATATGTTTAATCTAAAATATGACACAAATGAATCTATTAAACAGAAACAGAATCAGCTCTAGAGAACAGGCTGTTGTTTGCCAAATGGGGTGGGGGAGTAGGAGGGGGGCTAGAGTGGGAAATTGGAGGTAGCAGATTTAAGCTTTGATATACAGAATGGATAAACAACAAGGTCCTACTGTATAGCAAAGAGAACTATATTCAATATTCTATGATAAATCACAATGGAAAGGAATATTTTTTAAAGAATGTATATATTAACTGAACCACTTTGTTGTAGAGCAGAAATTAATACAACACTATAAATCAACTATACTTCAATTAAAAAAAGAACTTAGATATACAATTCTGCAAAGAATACAAATGGCCAGGAAGTACACGAAAAAATGCTCAAGATTATTAGTCATTAGAACAAAATATAAATCAAAACCACAATGAGATACTATTTTATATACATTATAATGAATATGATCATTGTATTTTAAAACTAAAGGGTTGGCAAGGATGTAAAGAAATTGGAACCTATATATACTGATGGTGGGAATGTAAAATGGGACAGTCAGTATGAAAAACATTTTAGTGGTCAGCAATTCCACTCCTAGACATATACCCAAGAGAATGAAAACATATGCCCATGATCAAAAATGTACAAAGTTCATAGTAGCAATATTTATAAAAGCCAAAAGCAAAAAGTATCCAAATATCCATCAACTGATAAATAAACAATGGGATATTATACCCCAATAAAAAGGAATGAAATATTCATCCATACTAAACATGGATGAACCTTGGAAACTTTATGATAAAAAAGGTAGACACAAATTCCTACATATTGGATGATTCTATTTACACATGTAAAATGTCTAAGCAGGCAAATCTACAGAGGGAGAAAGTAGATTAGTAGGTACCCAGGGGATGGAAGAAGGGGGAAATTGGGAGGTATGGGTTATCTTTGAGGACAACAAAAATATTATAATTTTAGAAAGTGGTAACAGTTGTAAAATATTGTGAATTTAGTGGAAAAAAAATTAACTGAATTATATACTAAAATGATTTTAAATGGTAAATTCTGTTTTATGTGAATTTTACCTCAATGGAAAATAAAAAGTAGAGGATGGAGTTTAAGAATGTATGTAATAAAACATAAAACATAAAACTTGTGCACACACCTTCCCCAAAAAATCCATAAATAAAATTTAGTCGGCAAAATCATCTGAAAATAAAAAGATTCTTATTATATTAAATAAAACTGGGAATCCCTGATGATCCAATGGTTAGGACTCCAGGCTTCCATTGCAGAGGGCATGGATTCAATCCCTGGTCAGGGAACTAAGATTTCATATGCCATACAGTACGACCAAAAATAATAATAATAAATTCCTAGTATATAAATGAATAAAAGACAATTTTTTAAAAATGGAATATAACTATGTAAAAAAAGAACTGGGAGAAAAAGTACTCCAATCTCATGGGGTCACATGAGTCAGACTCAACTGAGCGACACGATGAGTATATAAATGAATAAAAGACAAAAATTTTTTTTAATGGAATATAACTCTGTAAAAAAAAATTGGGAGAAAAGCACTCCAATCTCACTAATCATCAAAAGAATGTACATTAAAACACTAAGGTGGAGCTTCTCTGGTGGTCCACTGGTTAAGAATCTGCCTTGCAGTACAGGGGACATAGGTTTGACCCCCAGTCCAAGAAGATCCCATGTGCCATGGGGTAACTAAGCCCATGAACCACACCTACTGAGCCTGTGCTCTGGAGTCTGCAAGCCTCAACTATTGAGTCCACATACCACAACCACTGAAGTCCTGTTCCTAGAGCCTGTGCTCTGCAACAGAAGAAATCACTGCAACCAGAAGCCTGCCCACCACAACAAACAGTAGCCCCTACTCACCAAAACTAGAAAAAGCTCAGCAACAAAGACCCAGCAGAGCCAAAAAAATAAATAAATAAAAGACTTTAAGAAAAAACCACTAGAAATCAGGCAATATCTCTGAGGCCTTCATAAGCCAGACCCCTCCCAGATTCAAGCAGGGTGCTGGGCTCCAAGGCCAGTGGCCCCTCTGTACCAGTTGTCTATGTTTGCTTGGGAAGATCCAAGATATTTAAGGAATGAAAAAGAAATGAAATATAACAGGCATACTGCAACTAGAGATCTTGTGTGAGATTTGGTTGTTGGTGGAGAGGGTTGTTTTAAAAAATCTTTAAACAAACTTGACTCTAGAATATAGATATCAAGAGGGTATGGTTTCTATTTTTACCATAATCTTTCTTTGGAAATGAGTCAGATGTCCAAAAATATTATCAAGTCACCTAGTGCCCTTAAATCTTCAACTAGAGAATGGAACCAGAAGAAAAGACAAAAAGGCACAATGTCATTCTACATCTTGTTCCATCAACAGATTAGCAAACACTGAAAAAGTTGTACTTTAGAAATGAAAGAAGTATAGCAAATGATGTAGAAATGATACAGCACAATGATGATTATCCTGTTCACTCCTAGAACTCACAGCAATCCAACCACAAAACCGGCTATCGCATGAACTCATGCTGTAGCTGAACAATGTCAAGACTATGGATAAATTAATGCAGCTCATTAACAATATGATTATATGTAAAAATTAAAACAAGAGGACACAATCAGGAGAACTTTTTTGTTTTGTGAAGGATGGCATTCTTAGCTATAAACATATCTGTGTCATATTATAAACTAGGGCTTCCCTGATGGCTCAGTAGGTAAAGAACCTGCCTGCCAATGCAGGAGCCATTAACAGACATGGGTTCAATTACTGGTTCAGGAAGATTCCCTGGAGAAAGAAATGGCAACCCATTCCAGTATTATTGCCTGGAGAATCCCATTGACAGAAGAGCCTGAATTACAAGACCAGCCAGAAGTCCAATGTTGAGAAAATATTGATACTTAAAAATTTTGCCCATTCATTTGAAAAATTTTCTCTATAAGGGCAGATGTGAATTTTGGAATTAGACAAATGTCATTTAGAGTAAAGTATCATGAATAATGAAAGACTTTCAGGTGCACTAAAATTAGTTTTTAGTGCAAAAACACTAAAAACTTTAGACAAATTCCATAGTATTCCTTAAGACTTATTTTCGTGAATATCTTCTAAATTGTTCAGAAATCTCTTTAAGAGACAGCATTACAGAGTGAAGTCAAAAAGATAAACACCATATTAACACATATATGTGTAATCTGAAAAAAATGGTACAGACAATCTTATTTACAAAGTAGAAACAGAGATACAGACTTACAGAACAAAATGGATACCAAGGGGGAAGAAGGTGGTGGGATGAATTGAGAGATTGGGACTGACATATATATCCTATCAATACTATGTATAAAATAGGTAACTAACAAGAACCTACTGTATAGCACAGGAACTAAACTCAATGCTCTGTGTTGGCCTAAATGGGAAGAAAATACAAAAATGAGGGGCTATATGTATATGTATAGCTGATTCACTTTGCTGTAGAGTAGAAACTAACACGACATCAACCCTTTTGTAAATTGAAAGATCTTTTCCTAAGGCAAAACTGCATGCACTATCAGTTTTATAACTGTGAACTATTTTAAGTTATTTTTATTAAATCCAGATGTGGTTGTCATTCTATTGCTCCTCCACCAAAATGGGAAACTTACTTAACCAGTACTAAACATTATATCATTCAAGGTCCTAGATAAAAATCCTTAAAATGATCCTTTAAGAGTAAAGGACTTTCTTGGTGGCACAATGTGTAAGAATTTGCCTGCCAATGCAGGGGACACAGGTTTGATCCCTGGTCTGGGAAGATTCCACATGCTGTGGAACAGCTAAGCCTGTGCATCACAACCACTGAGCCTGCACTCTAGAGCCTGCAAGCCATAACTACTGAGCCCAAGGGCTGCAACTACTGAAGCCTGCACACCCTAGACCCTGTGCTCCACAAAAAGAGAAACCACCACAATGAGAAGCCCACGTACTATAACTAAGAGTAGCCCACACTCACCGCAACTAGAAAAGACCTGAGTAAAGCAACGAAGACTTATCACAACCAAAAATAATAAATAAACCTTTAAAAAAGAGCAGTTAAAAATCTATTTTAGAGGAATGTGATCACCCTTTATACTTACAGATACACAGTTAACAACATGGGCTTGATGTAAATAACCAGTAAGATCTAATCTATCCATCTTCAAGTAAACCAAAATAAAAATTTAAAGTGCTAATGTAAGATAACCATATCATACATGATTGAATTTCAGACCAAGTTTTAAGTTCTAAGATCAGTGTTTTGAATTATGGGCCATGTTCTTCACTTGAATGTTTTACAAGTTTTTTCCATGAGGAACTCTGGAGTTCTAAAAATTACTAGTGCATCACCATTTTTGCATTATTGATTGGATAAGTAAATGTGTAAAAGAGCTAGCCTTTCTTAAATTAAACTTTCCATTTTGAGATATTTACAGATTTACATGTAGTTGAAAGAAAGATTCTGTGTATGTGTTACCTAGTATTTCACAATGGAAACATCTAACACTATATATTGGGAATTCCCTGTGGTCCACTAGTTAGAACTCTGTGCTCACAATGTCATGGGCTCGGGTTCAATACCTTGTTAGGGAACTAACAAGCCTCATGGTATGGCCAAAAAACAACACAAAATAAAAACCAAACCACTTATTTTTAATTTTCACCCATTCACCTACCTGTTCCAACAGATAAGCAGCTATTAAATACAGCAATGGATCGCACAGTATGTCTGAAATTTGGAAATATCAATAACCTCCAATATGCAAATGACAACACCCTTATGGCAGAAAGTGAAGAAGAACTAAAGAGCCTCTTGATGAAAGTGAAAAAGGAAAGTGATAACGTTGGCTTAAAGCTCAACATTAAGAAAACTAAGATCATGGCATCCGGTCCCATCACTTCATGGCAAACAGATGGGGAAACAGTGGAAACAGTGGCTGACTTTATTTTTCTGGGCTCCAAAATCACTGCAGATGGTGATTGCAGCCATGAAATTAAAAGACGCTTACTCCTTGGAAGGAAAGTTATGACCAATCTACACAGCATATTAAAAAGCAGACACATTACTTTGTCAACAAAGGTCCATTTACTCAAGGCTATGGTTTTTCTAGTGGCCATGTATGGATGTGAGTGGGACTATAAAGAAAGCTGAGCACCAAAGAATTGATGCTTTTGAACTGTGGTGTTGGAGAAGATTCTTGAGAGTCCCTTGGAATGCAAGGAGATCCAACCAGTCCATCCTAAAGCAGATCAGTCCTGGGTGTTCATTGGAAGGGCTAATGTTGAAGCTGAAGCTCCAATACTTTGGCCACCTGATGCGAAGAGCTGACTCATTGGAAAAGACCCTGATGCTGGTAAAGATTGAGGGCGGGAGGAGAAGGGAATGACAGAGGATGAGATGGTTGGATGGCATCATCGACTCAATGGGCATGGGTTTGGATGGACTCCGGAAGTTGGTGATTGACAGGGAGGCCTGACGTGCTGAGGTTCATGGGGTCGCAAAGAGTCGGACACGACTGAGCGACTGAACTGAACTGAATCATGAATACAGTGACCAAAACTGGTCTTTTTATAAACAAATCATTGGTAATTAAATATCTGCTTGTAACTGGAAGGAAAGGTACAGGGCACAACTTTTGAAAGAATGACATAGCCCACTACACCATTCAGGCATGACCTAAATCAAATTCCTTATGAATATACAGTGGAAGTAAGAAACAGATTCAAGGGATTAGATCTGACAGACAGAGAACCTGAAGAACTATGGACGAAGGTTCATGACATTGTACAAGAGGCAGTGATCAAGACTACCCCTAAGAAAAAGAAAGGCAAAATGGTTGTCTGAAGAGGCCTTACAAATACTGAGAAAAGAAGAGAATCTAAAGGCAAAGGAGAAAAGGAAGGATATAGCCATTTGAATGCAGAGTTCTTCTTTTTTTTTTTTTTTTTTTTTTTCTTCCNATTCAGAAAACTAAGATCATGGCATCTGGTCCTGTCACTTCATGGCAAATAAATGAGGAAACAACGGAAACAGTGAGAGACTTTATTTTCTTGGGCTCCAAAATCATTGCAGATGGTGACTGCAGCCATGAAATTAAAAGATGCTTGCTCCTTGGAAGAAAAGCTATGATCTACCTAGACAGCATATTAAAAAGCAGAGACATTACTTTGCCAAAAAAGGTCCATCCAGTCTAAGTTATGGTTTACCCAGTAGTCATGTATGGATGTGAGAGCTGAACTATAAAGAAAGCTGAGTGCCGAAGAACTGATCCTTTTAAACTGTGGTGTTGGAGAAGACTCTTGAGAGTCCCTTGGATTGCAGGGAGCTCAAACCAGTCAATCCTAAAGGAAATCAGTCCTGAATATTCATTGGAAAGACTGATGCTGAAGCTGAAGCTCTAATACAGTGGCCACCTGTTGTGAAGAACTGTCTCATTTGAAAAGACACTGATGCTGGGAAAGACTGAAGGCAGGAGGAGAAGGAGGTGACAGAGGATGAGATGGTTGGATGGCATCACCAACTCAATGGACATGAGTTTGAGCAAGCTCCAGGAGTTGGTGATGGACAGGGAAGCCTGGCATGCTGCAGTCTATGAGGTCGCAATGAGTAAGACATGACTGAGTGACATAACAGAAGTCTATTAGAAATAAGTGGGACCAAGATGGCAGACAAAGACTAGACCTTGGTCCACAATCAGTAAGTGACGACACACCCAGACGTACCATGACAGTTCCAAGGCACTGTTAAAAGACCAAGGAGTGGGCATTGCCCCAAATCCTGGAAATCTCCATCCCTTCCCAAAAATAGTTGGAATAATCCTCCAACTCATTAGCATATTAAATTACCCAGCCTACAAAAACTAACCACGCCACATTTTGCAGCCACACAAGCACTCTGCAGTGGTCCACACTCTGTCTATGGAATGTGCTTCTCTCAGAATCTGAATAAATCTACTTCTTACCTATCACTTTGTCTCTCACTGAATTCTTTCTGTGATGAGACATCAAGAACCTGAGCTTTATTTGGCCCTGAAACCAGGTACCATGGGTTTTGGCTGAGTTTGAGTCCTATCCAAATGGGGTCAAGTCCCAATCTAAGGTAAATGGTTTCATGGTCACTTAACAATTGTTTAAAGTAGCATATTAAAATCCAAACTGGAAAGGAAGAATAAACTTCTCTGTCCACAGATGACAACTTACATGTAGGAAATCTTAAACTAATTCATAACAAAAATTCTTAACACAGTTAATAAACAAACTGTAAAGCTGGTGGATACAAAATTCACACAGAAAACTCAGCTGTATTTCTCTATACGAACAACCAACAAGTCAAAATGGAAACTGGCAAAACAATTACATTTACAATAGCATCAGAAATAATTAAATATTTAGGAATAAATTTAACCAAGGAGGCGAAAGACTTCTGTACGCTACAAAACAGCAATCTTTTCACAGCTGGAAAAAGTTAAAAACACAAATATTTTTAAGATGGCAATACTACTCAAAGTGGTCTACAGATTCTTTTCAACTCCTATCAAAATCACAAGATATTTTTGCAGAAATAGAAAAATCAATTCTAAAATTATTGAGGAATTTTAAATAGCCAAAACAATTATGAAAAGGTACAAAATTAAAGAATTCACAATTCCTAATTTCAAAACTAACTACTAAACCAACAGAATTTACCATATAACACAGGGAACTACACTAAATATCGTGCAATAACCTATGCAGGAAAATAATGTGGAAAATATATATGCATAACTAAATCACTTTAATGTATACAACATATATATATATATATATATATATATATAACACAATACAGTAAATCAAGTAAACTTAAAAAATCTAAATGCAGAGCTAAAATAATTAAAACACTATAGTACTGGCAGAAGAACGTATAGAACAATGGAGTATAGAACCTAGAAATAAAGCCTTGCATATATGTGGTCAATTGATTTTCAAGAAGGGTATCAATAATATACAACAGGAAAAGGACAATGTGGAAAAAACTGGACATCCACATGCAAAAAAAAAATTGAATTGGACCCTTGTCTTACACCACATACAAAAATTAACTCGAAATTCATCAAAGACCTAAAAAGAGTAGCTAAAACCATCCATTAAACTCTACAGAAAATAGAAGGAGAATCTTCATGATATCGGATTTGGCTATGCTTTCTTGAATATGATACCAAAAGCACAGACAACAACAACAAAAAAAAAATAAACTGGATTTCACCAAAATGTAAACATTTTGTGCATCAAATGCTATTATCAAGAGAATAAAACGTCAACCCACAAAATGGGAGAAAATATTTCTAAATTATATATCAGAAATGGTACTGATAGTCAGGAAACATAAAGAAATCTTACAATTCGACTAGGATAAAACCAAACAACCAAATTCAAAACTGAGCAAAGGCACAGCAATCAAAAAAGAAAATGAAATAAAACATATTCAAATTGCAAAGGAAAGACAAAACTGTGACTATATGCATATGATATACTATACAGAAATTCCTAAGGACTTCACACAAAAACTATTAACTAATAAATGAATTTAGCAAGGTAAGAGAATATAAGATTAATATACAGAATATGTTGCATATCTTTATACTAACAATGAAATCTCATAAAGAGAAAGTAAAAAGAATCCCATTTAAAATTGCATCCAAGGAGTTCCCTGGAGGTCCAGTGGTTAGGATTTGGTGCTTTTACTGCTGGGACATAGGTTCAACACCGGTTTTAAAAACTAAGTTCCTGCAAACCACATGGTGTAGCCAAATAAATATAAAAATAAATTTAATAAATAGTATAATAGAATCCAAAAACATAAAATACCTAGGAATAAACCTAACAAATGAGGTAAAAGAGCTATACATTGAGAACTATAAAACAGTGAAAAAGAAAACTGAAGATGATTCAGAGAAATGGAAAGATATCCCATGCTCTTGGATTGGAAGAATATTGGTAAAATGGTCATACTATCCAAAGCAATCTACAGACTTAATACAATCCCTATCAAACTACCTATAACATTTTTCAAAGAACTAGAACAAATAATTATAAGATTAATATAGAACCACAAAATATCCAGAACTGCCAAAGCAATCCTGAGGGAAAAGAACAAAGCAGGAGGTATAACCCTCCCAGACTTCAGACAATAGTATAAAGTTACAGTAATAAAACAGCATGCCATTGGCACAAAAACAGACATACAGAAGAACAGAAGAAAATAGAGAGCCCAACAATAAACTCAAACATCTACAGTTAAATAATCTTCAACAAAGAAAGCAAGAATAAACAATGGAGAAATGCCAGTCTCTTCAACAAGTGGCAATGGGAAAGCTAGACAACCTCATCAGTGGTAAATCAGTGAAGTTAGAACACTCCCTCATATCACATAGAAAAATAGACACAAAATGGTTTAAAGACCTAAACATAGTCATGACACCATAAAACTCTTAGAAGGACGCATAGGCAAAACATTCTCTGACATAAATCGTATCAGCGTTTTCTTAAGTCAGTCTCCCAAAGCAATAGAAATAAAAATAGGAGTTCCAGTTCTGCTCTTTGTGCAGCTTCAGCAGCAGCTCCGGGAAACATGGCAGCCTGGGCAAGTTTCCAATCTGTGGCTCCCAGCCGGGCGTAGGAGCCTCAGGGAGGGGTGGGTGTGGTGGCTGCCCTGTGCCTAGGCAGGGCACTGGGGAGTCTGGTGCATATGGGCCCAGCACCAGAGTCAAGGGCTGTACCACTCCTGTGTGCCCAAAGCAGCCTATCCGAGACCAGGTATGCTATCAGGCAGCCAAATGACACCTCAGGGACCCTCCTTGGGGACCCCCTGGCTATGAGGGGAACCCTTCAGTCTGACCTGGCCTGGCTCAGTCAGGGATGGACCAGTCCCGCAAGAGACCTGCACCTCAGCAGATCTAGCAGGTCCAGCAGCAGGCAGTTCAAAATTGGAATCACACTGCAAAAAGACGATGGCTGACAAAATTCTATCTCACAGGATTCGTGAAATGGTACCAGAATCCTAAGCCTATATGGATCTTTTGGCTTTTGAAAGGAAACTGGACCAGACTATCGTGAGCAAACGGCTAGACATCCAGGAAGCCTTGAAACGTCCCATCAAGCAAAAACGAAAGCTGTGAATTTTCATTTCTAACACTTTCAATCTGGCTAAGTCAGATGCCAAGGATGGGGAAGGGACGGTGGCTTTCTGGGAGCTTTAGGTAGAAGGATGGCTGCTGGAGGATTCAGCCTTGTCCAAATATGATGCCAACAAACAAAAGAGGAAGTTCTCTTCTTTTAAGTCCTTGGTAATCGAAGTAGACAAAGACTTGTATGGACCAGAGAACCATATGGTAGAAAGGCACAGGACCACCACTACCCAGGAGATGGATGGCTTCCAGGTGAAATAGCCAGGAGATGCGAATGTACAGTGTACTGTCCTGCTGATACTGAATTACCAGCCTTCTCAGTTTAAATTAGACCCTTGTCTGGCTTGGCTCCTGGGCATCCACACCCAGACCTGTCCAGTGATCACTCAAGCACTGTGGCAATATATTAAGACACATAAGCTCCAGGACCGACATGAGCGGGAGTTTGTCATCTCTGACAAGTACCTCCAGCAGATCTTTGATTCTCAATGTATGAAGTTTTCAGAGTTCCCCCAACAGCTCCATGCCTTGCTTATGACACCTGAGCCCATCATCATTAATCATGTCATCAGTGTTGACCCGAATGATCAGAAAAAGACAGCTTGTTAGGACACTGATGTAAAAGTGGATGACACCTTGAAGACCCAGATGAATTCTTTTCTGCTGTCTACTGCTAGCCAGCAGGAGATTGCTACTCTAGACAACAAGATCCATGAGACAACAGAAATTATCAGTCTGCTGAAGACCCAGCAAAAGTTCTTGCTGAGCTTTGCCAGAGACCCTCAAGGTTTCATCAATGACTGTCTTCAGTCCCAGTGCCAGGACCTCAAGACCATGACTGATTTAGTGGGTAACCCAGAGAAGGAACACTAAGCAGAGTTCTACTTCCAGCCTTGGGCCCAGGAGGCTGTGTGCCAATATTTGTACTCCAAGGTGCAGCAGAGATGACAAAAATTAGAGCAAACCCTGGGAATCTGAAATTCATAGGGCTTCACCCACAAAGCCCTGATTTGGCTGCACCAATTTCTTTATTTGGGCCCTGTGCTGTGTGCCTCATACTCTTGCCCGGGGCCTTCAAGGGGATGCTGTCAGTTCTAGGACAACACCCGAATGAAGAGGATATCACGCGACAGCAGTTACCCTCTTCTCCCACCCCATTCCTTCCTGTCCCCAGCTTCCCTTTGCCCCACAAATTTCCCATGTGCCACTCCCCTCCCCTGGTCTGCATAGGACCTCTAGATAATATTAGATAGAGAACCCATAGTTTGATAATTAGTGCAGTGAATGGACTGGGCCTAAGGCCAAGTGGTCCTCAAGGGGACCAACTACACTGATCCTGCCCTTTAGAGACCCAGGAGTTAGGAGCTGTAGCCCCTTCTCCACAACTCAGGCCTGGGGGCACTCTATAAGCTAGTTGATCTTGGATCTCCTGATAACAGAATCCAATTTCCTTCCTTCCCTCCACAGGATTGGAGCCAACTCTCCCTTCACTTGTTGCTCTCTAGCACTAAAGGAACCCTGGCCCCAGGTCAGTCTGTAGCCCTCCAGATGGGCCTGCTGTCTCAGTGCTTCTCCACTTCGTCAAACTCCCACATCAGTATTGGAGTTTGTTCCCATACTATTGCTCCCTCCCAGCACACTCCCTGTAGCTGCTGTTAAGGATTTCCTCCTGTCTGTCCTAACCAAGGGCATTCAGGTGGGGGAATCTTGCCTTTCCCTGTCAGAGCCCTGGGAACCTAACCTAGGGTGTTGTCACTGCCAGCAGAGGATGTTCCTTCCTGTGTGGAGGTGTGACTCATTCATTCACTCCACCCTGCCTCCCCCATCCTTTCATGGATAAACAGCCCTGCAATCAAATAGGTAAAAGCCCTGGGCCATCTCAGTCTTTCTGTCCCTTGTCTTCCCAGTTGACACCCACTGGTGACTTCTAGGGCACTGAGGAGTGAAAGTGCCTAGGGATAGAGAGAGCTCTGACTTGGGTTTGTGACTCATCTTTCTCCCTGCCACACAGGATTGTGATTCCCCCAGCCGGCACCCTCAAAGCTTCAGACCCCTCAGCTAGCAGCAGGACCTTACTCTGCAATCTTGGCCCCTTGGAACTAAGATAGTTTCATACCTTTCCAGGAGAGTCTCAGATTCTTCCAGGTTGTATCACCCCCAAGTTAGCATATCCCAGGCTCAGAGACTCAATACAGCAGGGTGGGAGACAGCTGGGCACAAAGGGGGAATTCTATTCAGCATGGGCTGTAAACCTGCAGAACTAACAAAGCCCCTGCTTCCCCACCCCCTCCTCAGACTCCTGCAAGCAGATCCCCTAGCCCTGTATCTCTGACTGTTCCATGTTGGGGACAATAGGACTTTCTCCCCATCTTCTCCTTCCAGTCATTATCCCCCCACTCCCTGAAAGGTTCTCCCCAGACTGACACTGGACAACCTCTGTCCCTGGGGCTGGAACCATGAGAAGGAAGCTCAGCACTCCTACAGTGTCCCTGTTGAAGATAACTTTTTATTAACTGAATTATAATGTTTTTTTCATGGACCAAAAAAAATTTTTTTTTCTGTCCCCTTATCGATATCACCCAGTTTCAATAAGACTCTTCTGGAAAAAAAAATAAATAAATAGGACCTAATCAAACTTAAAAGCTTTTACGCAGCAAAAGAAGCCATGAAGAAAAGGAAAATAAATAGTAGGAAATATCTGCACATGATGTCACTGACATAGGATTACAATTCAATATAGAAAAAAAATACCCAATCGAAAAAATGAGAAGACCAAAAGACATTTCTTGAAAAAGTAAATGGACAATCAGTTCAGTTCAGTTCAGTTCAGTCGCTCAGTCGTGGCTGACTCTTTGCCACCCCATGAATCGCAGCATGCGAGGCCTCCCTGTCCATCACCATCTCCCGGTGTTCACTCAGACTCACGTTCATCGAGTCAGTGATGCCGTCCAGCCATCTCATCCTCTGTCGTCCCCTTCTCCTCCTGCCCCCAATCCCTCCCAGCATCAGAGTCTTTTCCAATGAGTCAACTCTTCACATGAGGTGGCCAAAGTACTGGAGCTTCAGCTTTAGCATCATCCCTTCCAAAGAAATCCCAGGGCTGATCTCCTTCAGAATGGACTGGTTGGAGCTCCTTGCAGTCCAAGGGACTCTCAAGAGTCTTCTCCAACACCACAGTTCAAAAGCATCAATTCTTTGGCACTCAGCCTTCTTCACAGTCCAACTCTCACATCCATACATGACCACAGGAAAAACCCTAGCCTTGACTAGACGGACCTTAGTTGGCAAAGTAATGTTTCTGCTTTTGACTATGCTTTCTAGGTTGGTCATAACTTTTCTTCCATGAAAAGATGCTCTACATCACTGATTACTAGAGAAATGCAAATCAAAACCACAATGAGGTATCACCTCACACCAATCAAAATGGCCATCACCAAAACATCCACAAGTAAAAACGCTGGAGAGGGTGTGGGTCTCACCTATACTGATAGTGAGAATGTAAACTAGTGCAGCCATTATAAAAAACAGTATGGAGGNCTATGCTTTCTAGGTTGGTCATAACTTTTCTTCCATGAAAAGATGCTCTACATCACTGATTACTAGAGAAATGCAAATCAAAACCACAATGAGGTATCACCTCACACCAATCAAAATGGCCATCACCAAAACATCCACAAGTAAAAACGCTGGAGAGGGTGTGGGTCTCACCTATACTGATAGTGAGAATGTAAACTAGTGCAGCCATTATAAAAAACAGTATGGAGGTTCCTTCAAAAAAATCAAAACTAGAATTACCATACAATCCAGCAATCCCACTCCTGGGCATATATCCAGAAAAGACAAAAACCCAATAATTTGGAAACATATATGAACCACAGTGTTCACAGCAAGACTATTTACAACAGCCAAGATATGGAAACAATCTAACTGTCCATCAACAGATGAACACATACAGAAGATCTGGTACATATACACAATGGAATATTACTCAGCCACAAAAAAGAAATAAATAATGCCATTTGCAGCAACACAGACCTAGAGATTATCATACTGAGTGAAGTTAAATGAGAAACAGAAAGAAATATTATTTAATACAGCACATCCCCTACATACGAACCTTTGAGTTGTGAACTTTCAAAGATGTGAATCTATTCCAAACCTATTACAGTATAGCAGTATAGAGTCGACTGTGTTAGTTGGATACCTAGGCTAACTGTTGGATTTACGAACAAACTGGACTTACGAGTACACTCTCAGAATGGAACTCACTTGTATGTAGGGGACTTACTGTTCTACTTTTATGGGAAATGTAAAAAATAATACAAATGAATCTAAGTATAAAATAGAAACAAACTCACAGACCTAGAAAACAAACTTATGGTTACCAAAGGGTAAGGAGGAAGAATAAATTAGAAGTGTGGGATAACAAGATACACATCACTATACATAAACAACAAGGATTTACTGTATAGCACATGGAATTATGGACATCCCCAATGGCTCAGTGGTAAAGACTCTGCCTGTAATGGAGACATAGGAGTTGTGGTCGGATCCCTGGTTTGGGATGATCCCCTGGAGTACGAAATGGCAACCCACTCCAATATTCTTGCCTAGAGAATCCCATGGATAGAGGAGCCTGGCGAGCTACAGTCCACGGGGTCACAAAGAGTCAGACACAACGGAGCGACTAAGCACTGACATTAACATGGAATTATATTCATTATCTTGTAATAAATTATAATAGAAAAGAATCTTTAAATAATATATATATACATATATGCTAAGTATACATAAATAAGTACATATAACTGAATAACTTTTCTTTATACCTGAAAGAAATACAATATTGTAAATCAACTATACTTCAATTAAAAAATGTAAAATATTCAATTCAGCAAAAAAAAAAAAAATTTTAATGGGCAAAGGACCTGAACAGACATTTCTCTAAAGAGGACATAAAAATATCCATAAGCACACAAAAGGATGTTCTACATCACTAGTCATTGAGAAATAAAATCAAAACTGTAAAGAGATAACACTTCACACCTGTTAGGAGCCTATTATGCCCTTTCAAAAAAAGTAAGGAAAATAACAAGTGTAGGTAAGGAAGCAACTGAAACCATGAAAGTAATGCTGTTAGAAATATCAAATAGTGCATTTACCATGAAAAAACAGTACAGTTCAGTTCAGTGCAGTCCCTCAGTCGAGTCCAACTCTTTGCGACCCCATGGACTGCAGCACGCCAGGCCTCCCTGTCCATTGCCAACTCCCGGAGTGATGCCATCCAACCATCTCATCCTCTGTCATCCCCTTCTCTTCTTGCCTTCAATCTTTCCCAGCATCATGGTCTTTTTGAATGAGTCAGCTCTTCGCAACAGGTGTCCAAAGTATTGCAGCTGCAGCTTCAGCATCAGTCCTTCCAACGAATATTCAGGGCTGATTNCTTTCTTTGGGATTGGAATGAAAACTGACCTTTTCCAGTCCTGTGGCCACTGTGGAGTTTTCCAAATTTTCTGGCACATTGAGCACAGTATTTTCACAGCATCATCTTTTAGGATTTGAAATAGCTGAACTGGAATTCCATTACCTCCACTAGCTTTGTTCATAGTGATGCTTCTTAAGGCCACTTGACTTAACATTCCAGGATGTCTGGCTATAGGTTGATGATCCCACCATTGTGATTATCTGGGTCATGAAGATCTTTTTTGTACAGTTCTTCTGTGTATTCTTGCCACCTCTTCTTAATATCTTCTGCTTCTGTTAGGTCTATACCATTTCTGTCTTTTATTATGCCCATNGGATGTCTGGCTATAGGTTGATGATCCCACCATTGTGATTATCTGGGTCATGAAGATCTTTTTTGTACAGTTCTTCTGTGTATTCTTGCCACCTCTTCTTAATATCTTCTGCTTCTGTTAGGTCTATACCATTTCTGTCTTTTATTATGCCCATATTTGCATGAAATGTTCCCTTGGTATCTCTAATTTTCTTGGAAGAGATCTCTAGACTTTCCCATTCTATTGTTTTCCTTTATTTCTTTGCACTGATCACTGAGGAAGGCTTTCTTATCTTTCCTTGCTATTCTTTAGAACTCTGCATTCAAATGGGTATATCTTTCCTTTTCTCAATTGCCATATGATCCAGCAATTTCACTTCTGAGTATATACCAAAAGAAATGAAAGCTGGCACCCAAACAGAAATTTATACATCAAGGTTCATACCTGTTATTATTCACAAGAGCCAAAAAGGTGGAAATAATTAATATGCTCATAATAACAAGTGAATGGATAAGTAAAATGTAATATATAAATGGTAT
>SJYA01003259.1:204134-214680 GCA_006410615.1 Neotragus moschatus
CTAAAGAGGTAAAAGACTTGTACTCTGAAAACTGTAAAACACTGATGAAAGAAAAACATGATACAAACAGATGGAAAGATATATCATGTTCACGGACTGGAGAAATTAATACTGTTAAAATGACAATGTTACCCAAGGCAATCTACATATTCAATGAAATCCCTATCAAAATACCAAAGACATTATTCACAGAACTGTAACAGGAGGGAAAAGGGCAGGGCAAAACTTTTGAAAGAATAACATCACCCAAGGCCACGACATAAATGATTAGAATCAAATGGGACCAAGATGGCAGACAAGACTAGACCTTGGTCCTCAATCTGGTCTGTATAATGACACACCCAGAAGTGCCATGACAGTTCCAAGGCACTGTTAAAAGACCAAGGAACAGGCAGTCACCCAAATCCTGGAAATCTCAGCCCCTTCCCAAAAGTAGCTGGAATAAACCTCCCACTCATTAGCCTATTAAATTACCCAGCCTATCAAAACTAACCCCACCACATTTCATGGCTGCACTCACCCTCTGTGATGACCCACACTGTCTGTGGAGTGTGCTTCTCTCTGTATCTGAATGAATCCACTTCTTACCTATCACTTTGTCTCTCACTGAATTCTTTCTGCAATGAGACATTAAGAACCTGAGCTTCATTAGGTCCAGAAACCAGGAACTGTGGGTTTTGGCTGGGTTTGAGTCCCAGCCACAGGGAAGTCTCAAGTAGGGTTGTGGTTAGGCTCAAGTCCCAGCCACGTGGATTCAAGTCCTAAGGGGGATTTTGTCTGGGTTTGAGTCCCAGCCACATGGGTTCAAGTCCCAAGCAGAGTTGTGGCTTGGTTTGAGTCCCAATCTGTTGTAAACAGTTTCAGAACTAGAACAAAAACAATCTTACTTTGTATGTAAGTATGAAAGACCTAGAATAACCAAAACAATCTTGGTAAGAACAAAGCTGGAGGTATCACACTCTCTGACTTCAGACTATACCACAAAGCTATAGTAATCAAACCAGTATGGTAATAACCAAATAAGACACAGAAATCAATGGATAGAATAAACATCCCAAAAGTAAACCCATGCACTTAAGATTAATGAATATATCACAAAGAAGGAAAGAACATGCAATAGAAAAATGAGTCTCTTCAATAAGTAATACAGGAAACTGGACAAACATGCAAAAAGAACAGAATCAGAACATTTTCTTACAACATCTGCTGCTGCTGCTGCTAAGTCGCTTCAGTCGTGTCCAACTCTGTGCAACCCCATAGACGGCAGCCCACCAGGCTCCCCAGGCTCCCCCCATCCCTGGGAATCTCCAGGCAAGAACACTGGAGTGGGTTGCCATTTCCTTCTCCAATGCATGAAAGTGGAAAGTGAAAGTGAAGACGCTCAGTCATGTCCGACTCTTAGTGACCCCATGGACTGCAGCCTACCAGGCTCCTCCACCCATGGGATTTTCCAGGCAAGAGTACTGGAGTGGGGTGCCATTGCCTTCTCCATTCTCACAACATATACAAAAGTAAATGTAAAATGGATTAAAAACCTAACTGTAAGAATGGAAACCATAAAACTCTTAAAAGAAAGCACAGCCATTCTTTGACATAAACACTAACGATATTTTCTAGATCTGTCTACTAAGGCAAAGACACANTCACAACATATACAAAAGTAAATGTAAAATGGATTAAAAACCTAACTGTAAGAATGGAAACCATAAAACTCTTAAAAGAAAGCACAGCCATTCTTTGACATAAACACTAACGATATTTTCTAGATCTGTCTACTAAGGCAAAGACACAAAGGCAAAAATAAATAGGACCTAATTAAACATAATACTTTTTGCACAACAAAGGAAACATTAACAAAAGACAACTTATGAAATGGGAGAAAATATTTGCAAATTATAATAACTGATATGGGGCTAATATCCAAAATATATAAACAACTCACATACAACTCAATATTTCTCTTATAAAAGACAAAAAATGGGTAGAAAACCTGAACAGAAATTTTTACAAAGATATTTAGGTGACTAACAAGCACATGAAGAAATGCTCAACATCACTAATCACCAGCGAAATGCAAATCAAAACTACAAAGAGATATTATCTCACACCTGTAAAATGCCTATCATGAAAAAGTCTACAAATAACACAATGTTGGAAAGGATGTGGAAAAAAGGGGACCCTAGTACACTGTTGGTTGGAATGCAAATCAATGCAGCCAGTATAAAAAGCAGTATGAAGGTTCTGCAGAAAACTAAAACTAGAACTACTATCAGTTCAGTTCAGTCGCTCAGTCGTGTCCGACTCTTTGCGACCCCATGAATGGCTATCATCCAGCAATTCTAAGCCTGGGGATATATTCAAACAAAACAAAAACATGAATTTGAAGGAATACGTGCACCCCAGCATTCACAGTAATATTACTTAACAATAGCCAGGATATGGAAGCAACCTAATATCCATCAATAGCTGAATATATAAAGAAAACGTGATATATATTACACAATGAAATATTACTCAGCCATAAGAAATAATGAAATTTTTGCTGTCTACAAAGACAAGGATGAACCTGGAGGATATTATGCTTACTGAAATAAGTCAGAGAAAGACAAGCCTTGTATGTTGTCACTTATATGTGGAATCCAAAAAAATGAAATGAATGAATAAAACAAAACAGACTCACAGATAAAGACAACAAACTAGTAGTTACCAGAGGCAAAGGAGAGGGACAAAACAGGTGTCAGGATTAAGAAGTAAAATCTAACCCCACTCCAGTACTCTTGCCTGGAAAATCCCACGGACGGAGGAGCCTGGTGGGCTGCAATCCATGGGGTCGTGAAGTGTCAGACATGACTAAGTGACTGCACTTTCACTTTTCACTTTCATGCATTGGAGAAGGAAATGGCAATCCACTCCAGTATTCTTGCCTGGAGAATCCCGGGGATGGTGGAGCCTGGTGGGCTGCCATCTATGGGGTCACACAGAATCGGACACGACTGAAGCAACTTAGCAATATATATACCATATAGAAAAACTGGAAAATAAAAGAAAAAAATCCAACTGTGTTTCATTTTAGGAATAACCACTGATAACATGCTGGTACAGTTTTATTCTTTTTTCCTATGCATGTTTTATCTCACATGTTTGAAATCACATTGTGTGGTATATATGTTATTCCTTTTTAACATATCATTCCTATTCATTAAAATATAACTGAATAATTATTTAAAAAAAAAGAAGTAAAATCTATATATATAAAATAATTAAACTACAGGACATATTACATAGCACAGGAAATATAGCCAATATTTTGTAATAACTTTTTTGCATATACATTTTTAATGTATTTAATTGTGCCAGGTCTTAGTTGTGACATGTGGATCTAGTTCCCTGACCAGGGATTGAACACAGGGCCCCTGCATTGGGAACACAGGGCCCCTGCATTGGGAGCACAGTCTTAGTCACTGGACTACAAGGGAAGTCTCTATAACAACTTTAAATGGAGCATAATCTATAAAAACTGTGAATCACTATTCTGTATACTTGAAACTAATATAAGACTATAAATCAATCATAATTCAATTTAAAAAACTAGAAACAGAGACTAGATCAAGATGGCGAAGGATTAGGACATGGAGCTCACATTCTCTGACAAACATATTAAAAAATATATCTACATGTGGAACAATTCTCATATAACATCTACAAAACACAAGCAGAAGACCTCAGACTTCCAAAGAGGCAGGAAAATATCCATGTAACTCAGTAGGGCAAAAGAAAGAGAGAAAAAGTAATTGGGACAGGACCCATGACCCTGAGAGGGAACTGTAAAAGAAGAAATGTCTCCACAGTAGGAATACCACTCACTTGGCAGGGAGATCAAGTAGGACAGAGGGAGAGCTTCAGAGCCTTAGAAGAGAGTGTAAGAATTGCTTTAACAACACAGCAGAGAGAGATCTGCACAGATGGTGATGGCCACCCGGCACTTCCCAGTATGAGACACTGGGAGGGACTGGGAAAGGCAGGCACTAGGTGCTAAGGCTAGAGCTTCAGAGGTCAGACCCAAGGGAGAGGACTAGGATTGGCTGCATGGAGACAGCCTGAGGGGCTAAGGATACTGTGGAGGGAGGCCTGTACCTGCCAAAGAGTCAGGGCACCATTGTCAGGGGGCATGCAAGAAAACAGCCACTCTCCAGGTGATAGCTTACAGTGAATGGTGTCGGATTCATAATCTCCAAAAAAGATTTAGTTTTGGGATCAGGGACCAGGCTTGATTACTCAGAACTTTTGCATGACAGAAGTTTTATTACAATGAAAAAGGACAGAAAAAGGACATAAGAAGGGGGACAGAGAGCGCCCCACTACCTAGTCTTATCAAGGCCTTATATACTTTTACCAGATCCACTACCACAACATACATCTTAAATTAACAAGATTAGAACTAACAATAGAAAAGTCTTACCAGACCCAGTCCCATAACATATTTTAAGATAACAGGATTAGTCAGAAGGTTCCTGTTCAGAAGGAGAAATATGTCCTCAAGCAAGATCAGTTCAGTTCTGTTGCTCAGTTTCTTCGCAACCCCATGAACAGCAGCAGCATGCCAAGCCTCCCTGTCCATCATCAACTCCTGGAGTTTGCTCAAATTCACATCCATGGAGTCAGTGATACCATCCAACCATCTCATCTTCTGTTGTCCCCTTCCCCTCATGCCCTCAATCTTTCCCAGCATCAGGGTCTTTTCAAATGAGTCAGCAAAATACACTGTTGTTATATAATCATTAGTACAGAACTTGAGGAAAAACACACCCTTGAGCAAGATGAGTTGTTTTGTTGTGTAATTATTACCTCTGGGCTTAAAGAAAGTTAGTCTTAAAGACTGTTTTCATAAAAACTCAGAGTTTAAGAAAAAGCATCTTACTTGACTAAGCTAAAGCAATATAGAAGAAAATATTTGCTCCTTTCTCCTTGAGAACCCAGGACCCCTTCCTCCTTGAGGGCCATGGACTCCTTATCAACCTGTCTGAGAATCAGCTCTCTCACAGACAAACTCTCAGGTGGCCTATACAAGCTCTAGAAACAAGCATATCTACCTCAGACCCCAGAGACAAACACAGACCACTGGTGCGAAGCATCCCACAACTGCGAGCCAACCACTGCCCATGCCTTCCTGGAAGCATGCATGGGTAACACACCTGCGCACCCTCTATCAAGGGGATAATGGCCAGCACATGTTAGGAAAGCAATGGCAAACGTGGCAAACATCCAAACCAAAAACTTCCCTCATGCCAAAAAACATTAACCCCACACAAGCTACACAGGAATGCTCCAGCATATAACAGCACTCCAAGACTGCTTCTCTTAAACTCACAGAATAAGATAAATAAAAGAAAGATGAAGAAGCAAATGAACCACTCTCAGTTAAAAGACCAAGAAAATTACCTGGAAGGAACAAACAATGAAATAGATTCTTTTTTATTCTAATAGGAGGTAATGGGATTTCCCTGGTGATCCAGTGGTTGAGACTGCACTCCCAATGCAGAGCACACCATTTTGATCCCTGGTCAGGTAACTAAGATCCTGCATGCCACAGGCCCTCCCCTCCAAGAAAAATGGAAGTAATGGAAATACTGAAGTAATTATGAAAGGTTATTGACAGAAATGCAGATTATTGTAAAAAGGAGCTAGAAAGTATGAGAAGGCACCAAGAAAAATTAGAAAATTCATTTGCTGAGATGAAAACTGAACTAAAAGCAATGAATAATTCAATGAATAATGCAGAAGAAAGAATAAGTGACCTGAAAGACATAATAATAGAAATCACTGAAGCAAAATAACATTCAGAAAGTCAAATTAAAAAAAAAAGGAAAGCAGTATAAGAAACCTACAGGATAATATAAACCATCCCAATCTATGATACTAGGATTTCTAGAAGAAGAAAGAGAAAAGGGGATTGAACATGTATTTGAAGAAATTGTGGCTGAAAATTCCCCAAACGTGAAGGAAACAGATATCCAGATATAGGAAGCACAGAGGATCCCAAACAAATGAATCCAAAAGACCTACACCAAGACATATGATGATAAAAATAGCAAAAGTTAAAGATAAACAAAGAATTCTAAAAGCTGCAAGAGAAAAACATAGGTACTTACAAGGGAATCCCCATAAGGCTATCAACGGACTTCTCTACAGAAACAATGCAGGTCAGAAGGAAGTGGTAAAATATATTTAAAGTTTTGAAAGGGAAAAGCCTGCAACCTAGAATACTCTACCAAGCAAGATGGATAATCATTTAGAACAGTAGGGAAATAAAGAATTTCTCAGACAAGCAAAAACTGAAAGTCTACAAAAATACTAAATCTATCTTAAAAGAAACACTGAAAGATCTTCTCTAAATAGAAAAGAAGCAAAAAGATATAAGGAGGAGGAAATCAATTTGAAAATTTGAAAATAAATCATTTAAATTAGCCACTACATATATCGAAAAGAGAGAATAAAAAGCCTATTAGTGAAAGTAATGGTAAACACAAGGAAGAGCAACAGGATAAACATGAAAATGTAAAAAAGGACCTCAAAATAATAAAACGTGTAAAAGAATAAGAATATACATTCTTTTTTTTTCAGAATGTGTTTAACCTATATGTCCAAAGCAAGCAGATACAGGAAAGAGTTAAGATACTTGAAAAACAAGGTAACCACAAATTAAACAACATACAGCAGATTCACAAAAACCAAAAACAAGAGAACACAAGAATCAAGATAAAAGGAAATCGTCAAACCACAAAAACAAAAACAGAAAGAAAAAGGGAACAAAAGAAACAAAGAATCAACTAGAAAACAAGCTTTAATATAGCAATAAATATGCATCGAAAATTACCTTAAATCTCAATGGACTAAATGCTCCTATCAAAAGACATAGAGTGGTAGATTGGATTTTAAAAAAAGCCTACAATATGCTGTCTACAAGAGACCCACCTTAGGGCAAAGAACATACACAGACTGAAAGTGAAGGAATGAATAAAGATATTTCATGCAAACAGAAATGAAAAGTAAGTGGGAGTTGCAATACTCATATCAGACAAAATATGGTTTAAAGCAACTGTTATAAAGAAAAACAAGGAAACTATATAATGAAAAAAAGATCAATACAAGAAAAGAGTTTTGCACTTGTCAGCATATATACATCTAATGCAAGAGCACCCAAATACATAAAACTAATTCTAACAAACACAAGGGAGAAACTGATGGGAGTAACAATAATAAGAAGAAACTTTTAACACCCATACACATCAATAAACAGATACTATAGACAGAAAATATGCAACAGAGATCCTAAATGGTACAACATACCACTTAATTGATATTTTCAGGAAACTACATTCAAAAAGAAACCCAAAATACATATTCTTTTCAAAATACATGGGACAAGCTCTAAGACTGGCCACATACTACGGCACAAAACTAACCTCAACAAATTTAAGAATACAAAAATTATTTCAATCACATCTCTGACCACAAAGGAATGAAACTAGCAATCAACCAGAGGAAAAGAAATGGGAAGTTCATAGCAATACAGGCCTTATTCAAAAACATAAGAAAAATCTCAAACAAACAACTTAACCTACCACGTAAAAGAATTAGAAAAAGAAGAAACAAAACCTGAAGTGAACAGAAGGAAATAATAAAGATCAGGCAGGACATAAGAAAAAGATTTAAAAAATAGAAAATAATAAAACCAAGGACTAGTTCTTTCAAAAAGTAAACAAAATTGACAAGATTCTGGCCAGGCTCACCAAGAAGAAAAGAGACAGAAACCAAATAAATAAAATAAGGAATGAAAAAGGAGAAATCTCAAGCGATACTGTAGAAATACAAAAAGACATAAGAGAATACTATGAATAATTATATGCCAACAAATTGGACAACCAAGGAACTTCCCTGGTGGTCCAGTAGCTAAGACTCTGTGACCCCAATGCAGGAAGCCCAGGTTCAATCTCTGTGGGAACTACAGCCCACAGGCCGCAAGGGTTCACATGCTCCAACGAAGAGTTTACAAGTTGAAACTAAAGATCCCTCATGCCAAAATGAAGACTGAAGATCCTACTACCACAATTAAGAGCCAGTGCAGATAAAAAAAATAATTTTTTTACAAAACAAAAGGGTTATGGCTTCCCTGGTGGCTCAGTGTTCATGAATCCGCCCACCAATGGAAGAGACACAGGTTCAATCCCTCATCTGGGAAGATTCCACATGTGGTGGAGCAACTAATCCCACGTGCGGGAACAACTGAGCCTGTGCTATAGAGCCCAGGAGCTGCAACTACTGAGCCCACACACTCTAGAGCCTGTGCTTGGCAACAAGAGAAGCCACAGTCACCACAACTAGAGGAAAGCCCAAGCAGCAACAATGAACCAGCACAGCCAAAAATAAATAAACAAATAAGGGTTATGAAGTCCACATATAATAAAAACTTAGATTAAAATCAACTGAAAAAAATTTTAATTTGAAACCTCAGTAAAAATGGACAACTTTCCAGAAATATACAGCCCACCAAAACTGAATAAGGAAGAAATAGATAATTTGAACATACTGATAACTAGAAGTGAAACAGAATCTGCTATTAAAAAAAAAAATCCCCTACAAACAAAGGTCCAGGACCAGATGGCTTTACAGGCAAATTCTACCAAATATACAAAAAGCTTATACCAATTCTTCTCAAACTCTACTAAAAAGACTGTAGGGGAGGGAACAATACCAAAATAAGTCTATGAAACTACCATCACACTGATTCCAAAATCAGAAAAAGACACCACCTAAAAAGAAAATTATAGGCCAATATTTTTTATGAACGTGGAATAGCTCCTCTAGGCCCTCCTGTGCTGGCGAAGCCACAGCTCCTCGGGCGTGGGGTTGCTCCTCCCAGCCACCGCCCCTGACCTCGGACATGGGGTAGCTCCTCTCGGCCACACTCTGTGTGCCATCACGTCGCAGCCGCCCATGCTCTGTGAGCCGTCGCAGCTGTCCACATTGGTTTTTCCAGTGGTCATGTATGGATGTGAGAGTTGGACTGTGAAGAAAGCTGAGCGCCAAAGAACTGATGCTTTTGAACTGTGGTGTTGGAGAAGACTCTTGAGAGTCCCTTGGACTGCAAGGAGATCCAACCAGTCCATTCTGAAGGAGATCGGCCCTGGGATTTCTTTAGAAGGAATGATGCTAAAGCTGAAACTCCAGTACTTTGGCCACCTCATGCAAAGAGTTGACTCATTGGAAAAGACTCTGATGCTGGGAGTGATTGGGGGAAGGAGGAGAAGGGGACAACTGAGGATGAGATGGCTGGATGGCATCACTGACTCGATGGGCGTGAGTCTGAGTGAACTCTGGGAGTTGGTGATGGACAGGGAGGCCTGGCATGTTGCGANCAAAGAGTTGACTCATTGGAAAAGACTCTGATGCTGGGAGTGATTGGGGGAAGGAGGAGAAGGGGACAACTGAGGATGAGATGGCTGGATGGCATCACTGACTCGATGGGCGTGAGTCTGAGTGAACTCTGGGAGTTGGTGATGGACAGGGAGGCCTGGCATGTTGCGATTCATGGGGTCGCAAAGAGTCAGACACGACTGCGCGACTGAAATGATTTTTTATGAATATAGGTGAAAAAATTCTCAACAAATATGAGCAAACTGAATCCAACAACACATAAAAACTCCCATACAGAGACTTCCCTGCAGGTTCAGTGATTAACACTCTGCCTGTCAATGCAAGGGACACAGGTTCGATCCCTGGTCTGGGAAGATTTCACATGCCATGGAGCAACCAAGCCTATGTGCCAGAACTACTGAACCCACATGCCACAACTGCTGAGCCCACATGCCCTAGAACCTGTGCTCTACAATAAGCGAAGCCACCGCAATTAGAAGCCAGCACACCACAAGGAAGAGTTTCTCTACCGGCATAACTAGAGAAAGCTCAAGTGCAGCAACAAACATCCAGTGCAGTCAAAAATAAATATAAATAAATAAACAACCTGTTAAAAAAAATGTCATACACCAGGACCGTGTGGGATTCATCCTAAATTCACAAGGATGGTTCAACATATGCAAATCACTCAATGTAATATACCACATTAACAAAAACCTGGATTCATAAATGACATGATCATCTCAATAGGTATAGAAAAAGCATTTGACAAATTCAGCATCCATTCCTGAAAAAAACTCTTAGCAAAGTGAGTATATAGGGAACATATCTCAACATAATAAAAGCTATTTATGACAAACCCACAGCCAATAAAATATGCAATGGGAAGAGCCAAAATGCCTTTCTGCTAAAATCTGGAACAAGACAAGGATCCCATTTCTATTCAACATAGCATTGGAAGTCTTAGTCACAGCAATCAGACAAGAAATAAAAGGTATCCAATTTGGAAGGGAAGAGGTAAAAGTGTCACTACATGAAGATGATATGATAGAATATATAGAAAACCCTAAGGAGTCCACACAAAAACTACTAGCTCTAATCAATGAATTCAGCTAAATAGTAGGATACAAGA
>SJYA01003259.1:214841-240967 GCA_006410615.1 Neotragus moschatus
GTAGGATACAAGATTAACATCCAGAAATTGTTTGGATTTCTTTACATGAACAATGAAATGTCAGAAATGGAATGTAAAAAAAAGTTGCTTTAAAATTGCAACAGAAAATAATAAAATATCTAGGAATAAACTTAACATAGTGAAAGATTTATACATTGAGAACTATAAAACATTAATATAGAAAATTAAAAAGGACTCAATGACATGGAAAGATATGCCATGCTTTTGGAGTGGAAGAATTAATATTGTTAAAATGGCCAAACTAGCCAAAGCAATCTACATATTTAATGTGATCTCTATCAAATTACCCATGACATTTTCTACAGAACTAGAACACATAATCCA
This sequence comes from Neotragus moschatus, assembly GCA_006410615.1. NCBI lineage: Eukaryota > Metazoa > Chordata > Mammalia > Artiodactyla > Bovidae > Neotragus > Neotragus moschatus. Next base: position 215,187 of record SJYA01003259.1, read on the forward strand.
AAAACTTATATGGAACCAAAAAGGACCCCAAACCACCAAATCAATCCTAAGGAATGAAAACAAAACAGGAGGCATAACTCTCCCATACTTCAAACAATACTACAAAGCTACAGTAATTAAAAAAACAATGTAGTACTGGTATAAAACCAGACATAAAAATAAAAATAACAGAATATAGAGCCCAGAAGTCTACACATTTATAGTCAATTAATCGTTGACAAAGGAGTCAAGAATATAAAATGGGAAAAAAAATCTCTTCAGCAAGTGTTGCCCGTAAAGTTGGATAGCTGCATGTATTTCAATGAATTTAGAACACACACTTGCACCATGCACAAAAATAAATTCAAATAGCCTAAAGACTTACATATAAGTCTCCCAAAGCAATAGAAAAAATAAACAAACAAATGGGACCTAGTCAAACCTACAAGCTTTGGCACAGCAAAGGAAACTATTTCTAAAAAATTTAAAAAACTATGGAACAGGAAAAAATATTTCCAACTGATACAACCAACAAGGGCTTAACCTCCAAAATATACAAACAGCACATACAATTCAACAACAAAAAAAGCTAACCAATTAAAAAATGGGCAGAAACCCTTAATAGCCATTCTCCAAAGAAGACATACAGATGGTCAAACAGCACATGAAAAGATGCTTAACATCACTAATTATTAGAGAAATGCAAATCAAAACTAAAATGAGGTATCACCTCACACCAGTCAGAATGGCCATCATTAAACATCTAGAAACAATAAATGCTAGAGAGTGTATGGAGAAAAGGGAACCTTTCTACATTGTTGCTGGGAATGTAAGTTGGTACAGCCACTATGGAAAACAATATGAAAGTTCCTCAGAAGATTAACATTAAAATCACCATATGATCTAGCAATCCCACTCCTGGGCATATACCCAGACAAAACTATAATTCAAAGAGATACATGCACCCCTATGTTCATAGCACCACTATTTACAATAGCCAAAACATGGAAACAACCTAAAGGTCCACTGACCCATGAATGAATAAAGAAGACATGGTACATATATATAATGGAATACTACTTAGTCATAAAAACGAACAAATTAATGCCTTTTGCAGCAACATAGATGCAAGTAGAGATTATCATACTAAGTGAAGTCAGAAAGAGAAAGACAATACCTTATCATATCACTTATATAAGGAATCTAAAATATGGCACAAATGAACCTTTCTATAAAACAGAAACAGACTCATAGGCAGAGATCAGACTTCTGGTTGCCAAGGCTGGGGGGAAGAGGAGTGAGAAGGATGCACTGGGAACCTGGAGTTGATGCAAACTATTACCTTTAGAATGGATAAACAACAAGATTTTATTGTTTAGCAGAAAGAACTATATCCAATCTCCTGACATAAATCATAATGGAAAAGAACATTTTGAAAGCATGTATATGGACTCCCTGGTGGTCCAGTGGTAAGAATTCACCCTGTAATGCAGGGGACGCAGGTTCAATCCCTGGTCAGGGAACTAAGACCCCACATGCCAGGGAGCAACTAAGCCCACAAACCAAAACTACTAAGCCCAAGTGCTATATAGCCCATGAGCCACTACTAGAGAATGCACGTGCCACAACTACTGAAGCCTGCACACTCTGGAGCCCACAGGTTACAACCACTAAGTCCGTGTGTCACAACTAAGAATCCACATGCCACAAGGAAAGATCCTGCATGACGCAACAAAGATCCTACCTGCTACAACTAAGACCTGAAGCAGTCAAATTAATTAACTTTTAAAAAAACATGTAAATATGAGTATAACTGAGTCACTTTGTTGTACAGCAGAGACTGGCACAACATTATAAATCAAATATGTTGTTGTTTAGTCACTGTGTCCAACTTTTGTGACCCCATGGACTGTAGCCCGAAAGGCTCCTCTGTCCCTGGAATTTCCCAGGCAAGAATACTGGAGTGTATTGCCATTTCCTTCTCCAGGGGACCTTCCCAACCCAGGGACTGAACCCACATCTCCTGCATTGGCAGGTGGATTCCTTACCACTGAGTCACCAGGGAAGCTATAAATCAACTATATTTCAATAAGACAAAAACAGGAACATTCCTTTGGCTAGTAGATAAATGTATTTATAGCTAACAAAAAATAAATAAAGCAATGCAAAACACAGTACTTTGCTCCATTTCCCTTATAAAAACTTGAAAAAATTGTGAACATTTTCCTTTAAAAAGTAAGCAAAATGCATAAAGAAATAAACATGACAGTTCAACTTACTAGATGCTATAGATAGAAAGTTTTAAATGGGGCTTCCCTGGTGGCTCAGTGGTGAAGAGTCCGCCGGCCAATGTAGGAGACACAGGTTGGATCCCTGATCTGGGAGGATGCCACATGCCCCAGGGCAGCTACGTCTCTGCACCACAACTATTGAGCCTGTGCTCTAGAGCCCGTACTCCATAACAAGAGAAGCCAAAGCAATGAGAAACCAAGCACTGACCACAACTAGAGAAAAGCCCAAGCAGCAACAAGGACCTAGCACAGCCAAAAATTAATATAAATAAAAAATTTTAAGTGTTAAATGTAATACTCTTTTTAATCAAATATTCAATGGAAAAATAACTATTCATTGTAGAATATACTATGAAATATACACTATCATATATGACCAACGGTAATACAAGGATTTAGAAAACAACTTACAATAAGTCTTTGATATTCTCTTGAATAATTCTGCCTCTTTTTATCTACACAAATAAAATAATTCTAAAGAAATAACTTTAATCACAAGACATTGATCTATGAGCTATTTACAATAGTCAAAAAAAACTATGAATACTTGAATGTATAATAATGGCTAAACAGTCATGCCTAAGTCATACAATATCATACCAGCCATTTAAATTCCAAAAAGCTCAATTACAATATAAAAAATATTTCATGCTACAATGCTTAACCAAAAAAAAGAACTGAACATGAAGTATAATCACAACTATGTTTCAAACTAAATAAAAATATTACAAAAAAGTACACTGAAAACATTAATGTTACCTGTATGATAAAATTTTAAGTGATACTTCTTCTTCTACATTTTTGTAATATAATAAATTCACTTCATTGCTCCTAAGTGCATGGAGATATAGGTTTTAAATTAAATAGTAATTCACAATTGACTTTTCACTGATCCAACAGATTTTCCACACTTCATTTACTACAAGTTTACCATTCATTCAAGTATGTCTACTAACTTATGTCCTTATTCAAGTAAAATTACAAGAAGTCCTTTCAACAGCTGGCAAGTATTAACTATGTAAACATATAAAATAATGCCTAATTTTCTATAAACTTTGTATGCCTTGATTTTGCTCTCAAATGTGATAAAGGTCCAAACAGGCTGCTGCTATGCCAATGAATACCAATCAATGGAAAATCAAACATTAGGGTAAACGGTGGAATTTTTCTTAGCCCACACTGTCTTGGGTTTCCTTACATAACCATGACAAATTTTGACATCCATTTTATATACACTGGCCTGATTTAAACTTCATGAAAACTTTATTACAGGGAACCAAGGCTCAGAAAGGCACTTATGCCTGTACAGAGAGAGGCTGTGCCTGGCCCAGTCTTCCAACCAAGAGGGTCCACAGCCTCTTCACCCTGCTCCTTCTGCACTACCAGGGTGGGTGGATGTTGGATCTTCACCAGACTTAAATAGATGCCCCAGCTCAGGTCTCATTTTGCTAGTGAAGAAACCCTAGAGTACAGGACATATGGGAATAAAGCAGGACAAGTCTGGGTACCAGAAGGATTTACTGCTTTCAAGTATCTGCTCTCAACAAGGTTATGTGCTGCTCTCCAGAGCAACATCTCTGTGATGAAACACTCAACTACTGGGAACCAACACACTACCTCATCTATGGGAAGGGGTTTCAGGCTTGGGAATATTGCCCAGCTTATCTGTAAGATTCTTATTGGAGAAGGAAATGGCAACCCACTCCAGTACTCTTCCCTGGAAAATCCCATGGACGGAGGAACTTGGTAGGCTACAGTCCATGGAGTCACAAAGAGTTGGACACGACTGAGTGATTTCACTTCAAGATTCTTCTATTTTACATTTTATAATGTCTACTAGCTTTTGTGAGCTATATAGGTGAACTTTACTTTTACAGGGCTGTGTGTAAGAAGTTTGGGCTGCATGTACATCAAATGTTAGCCTTCTTGGTTCTCAGCACTGACATCTTTTGCTCATTATTAGCATTCTTTCCTAGGAGTTTCTGTTTGTACACTACCTTGATAGTTATGACTGGCTGGTATATGGATGAAATTCCATTAATATACTTGGATTAGCAACTGGGGCTATCTTAGGCTGGCCATTCAGTGTAGCTCTTGGTTTACCTATTGCCTCTGATTTGCTGGTCATGAAACAGGTTGGAAGAGTTTCTTTCACTGGTTGCTGGTTGCCCTAATGTTCTTTCTGGTGACTGTGGTAGTCACTGACAGCTACTATTACAGAAACTTGGTGACTGCACCACTCAACATTGTTTTGTATAATGTCTTTACTCTTCATGGACCTGATTTTTATGGTACAGAATTCTGGTATTTTTATTTAATTAATGAATTTCTGAATTGTAGTGTGGTCTTCGCTCACTGACATTTTTTATAGAATACCTACTACAGAGATTTCATGATCAGAATTTAGGCCACCAACAATGGCTTACCTGGTGGCTCAGATGGTAAAGAATCCGCCTATAATGCAGGAGACACAGATGACAGGGTTGTGTTGATCCCTGGGTTGGGAAGATCCCCTGGAGGAGGACACAGCAACCCACTCTAGTATTTTTGCCTGAAAAATCCCATGGACAGAGGAGCCTGACGGGCTATAGTCCATGGGGTCGCAATGTCAGACACGACTATGTAACTTAAGACTTGGTTCCAATGTATATTTCATTTATAACTTTCTTCATCCAGCATCATAAAGAAGAGAGAGTTCTCTTCCCTGTATATCCATTTATATGTCTCTGTGGTGCTGTGGCACTTTCTGCACTTCTGAAACTTTACCACTTCGTGGTTCAGCAATACCGCCTAGAGCATGATACTGTTTGACATCAAATTGGCTGGTGTTAGGAACATTCTTCCTGTTTAGACTCTTACCTTCTTCCTGTTCTGTGGCACTGTTCAGAGGGTATTATGGGCCCCTTGATTTGTATCCAGAATTTTACTGAACTGCCACAGACCCAACCATCCACACTGTCCCAGAAGGCCAACCTGTTAATGTCTGTAAAGGAAAAAAATGGCATAGATTTCCCAGCAGCTTCCTTCTGCCCAATAACTGGCAGCTTCAGTTCATTCCATCACAGTTCAGAGGCCAGTTACCAAAACCTTTTGTAGAGGGAACACTGGCCTACAGATTGTTCCTACTGATATGAATGACCAGAACCTAGAAGAGCCATGCAGATATACTGACATCAGTAAATGCTAGTGGATTTGGACACCATGAGAGTAACAAACTAGGAGTCAAAATATTCATCCAATAGAGAAGAATGGATCAACTTGGCCTACAGACCATTCCTTGATGCTTGCAGATCTTCAAAGTTCTATGTCGCTTCCTGTCAGATCAGTATATAGTGCATGCAAACTACACCATCTTCAAACCCCAGAAAGCAAAACAAACCAAAGAAAAGTGGAGGTTAGCACCATGCCTATGGCCCCAAAGGATAATCATCTTGTTAAATGGTGATTCCACAGACAGGACTCTCTCCAGGTCACTGCTTGTAACATTCATAAAAAAGTCTGTCTGATGCAAAAAAAAAAAAAAAAAAAAATCAATAAGCATTTAGTAAAAGCAAATTAAATAATTTGCACTCGTAATGGAAAATCAGGAATTCTATCTCTAATCAAAGCCAACCCTAAACTGCATTCTTTAAGAGAAGTGAAGGCATAGTGACTAATTAACTTAATGAACAGGAAAAGTAGTTATGCTAATAGATAATTCACAAAACTCAGAATATTTCAAAGGACTAAGGATAAACTAAGATGTCCACAAAAGTATTGATACCTTCAATTGCTATAGCATACTTTTCCAAAATTTTTCATCTTTGTTCATTGCTTTATTATTGTGCATATATTCATTAATTTTTCATTTAATTTTTAATGAAAACACTATGAACACATTAAATTACCTAAGTTCTTTAGTTTTACTATGCATGATTAATCTACTGAGCTTACCATAACTAGCCTTATTTGGATGCAGGAGCAATTAAACATAAGGTGCTAACAGTAAGAAAAACAGATCATTTTAAACTCAATTTCTAAAACTTCCAACTGAAACTGGAACCTGATTCTCACAAAAATCAAGCCCTGAAAGATGTTACACAAGCATTCTAAACAAAGGAGAGCATCCGGAAAAGCCACAGTTACATTATTTCACATGGGTTCATTTATTTTAAAAACCCAAAAACAAACAGAAAAAAAATCAGTGAGCTACAAAAAGTAAGCAGCTTAGAAGTCTCACTACTATACTCACAACAAGAAAAAAGGTAAATTGAAAAACAGTAAGTTTTCTTAGATCCATTAGAGAACTGAGGTCACAGGTTGCTGTTGTTTAGTTACTAAGTTGTATCTCTTTTGCAACCCCATGGACTATAGACTGCCAGGCTCCTCTGTCCATGGAATTTTCCAGCAAGAATACTGGAGTGGGTTGCCATTTCCTTTCCCAGGAGATCTTCCCTGCCTGAAGACTCAATCTGTGTCTCGTGTATTGGCAGGCAGATTCTTTATTGCTGAGCCATCAGGGAAGCCCAAGGACATAGAACAAATCACCAAAAAAGAAAAAAAAAAAAAAAGGAAAATAGGCAGATACAGAAAATCACACTTTTATCTAAAGTGAGAACACTTCAACAGTAACTGATGAATTACAGGAGGCCAAAAAGGATTATCCTGAGAGTTAAAAAAAAAAATTCCTGGGTTCCCAGTTGGAATGGGAGGCACACTTTGCTGGGTTTTACCTACAGGAGTCCCAAAAGGTTTTCAGGTTTTCGTGAGAAAGATCTGAGGAGAAAAAAATCCTACTGCACCTTAAGTAGAAGGAGGGGAAAGTAACCATATTAAAATATACCCAGAACATTCTCTTTTTAACAAAGTCACGCTCTCAAGGTAAACTACTACACCACAGCCTTCTCTACCTGGAGGAAGAGCAATTAGACAACCTCAGCCTCCTCCAGCTTTCCTACCTTGCCTAAGTAGGGAGGGGAAAGGCTAAGAAACATTTCTGAAGGTCACAGCCGAGGGACAAGGGCCTACTTAAAAAAAAAAAAAAAACATGATTCATAAGATCTGTTTCCCTCTCCAACTCCTTGGATTAAATATAATAAAATAGAATTACAAATGAGAAAGCTATAAGATACAAGTTCTGTTTAAGTAGGAATTCTTAAGAAACCCAGAGACAAAAGGGAAGAAAAAAAAAACTAAAACAAGGAAACTAGAAGAAATAAAGGCTTTGGCATAAACAGCTACAGCAAACTTTAAACACAGCCTCATTCCTTGCCATAAACGCTCACACTAAAAGCCTGACTAACTCATTTCTAATTACATAAAGTGATAAAGATAAAGTGAAGTCGCTCAGTCGTGTCCGACTCTTTGCGACCCCATGGACTATAGCCTACCAGGCTCCTCTGTCCATGGGATTTCCAGGCAAGAGCACTGGAGTAGGTTGCCATTTCCTTCTCCAGAGGATCTTCCTGACCCAAGGATCAAACCCAGGTCTCCTGCACTGTAGGCATATGCTTTGCCGTCTGAGCCACCAAGGAAATAAAAACATACATACCTGTATACTGTTAAGATAGTGGATACACACGCACCTATATATACACATACATAAATATATACAATCCTAATAGTTACTCAAAATCACATTTTGCCAACTACATATGAACTTCTGATCTATGCTCCCTGTAATTTTACTTTGCCATTAGGAGCCAAGAATACAACAGTAAAAAAAATTACTGTATTCACAACGGATGAAAAGTCAAATATCAATCTGCCTGAAAAGCAAGCCATTCACCTGTGTAAAAGTGGTATACATACAGCTTTCAAAAAATTACAAGTCCTACTAAAAGGCAAGAAAAAACACAATCTAAAGTCACAAAGAGAGCATTAGAACCAGACTCAGAGAAGACAAAGAGTNAATTACTGTATTCACAACGGATGAAAAGTCAAATATCAATCTGCCTGAAAAGCAAGCCATTCACCTGTGTAAAAGTGGTATACATACAGCTTTCAAAAAATTACAAGTCCTACTAAAAGGCAAGAAAAAACACAATCTAAAGTCACAAAGAGAGCATTAGAACCAGACTCAGAGAAGACAAAGAGTTTTGGAATTATCAGACATAAATTTTAAATAACTATAACTAATACAATAAGGATTCTTAAGGGATAAAGTGAGCAGCTTGCAAGAACAGACGTGTAATGTAAGCAGAGCTGAAAATTCAAATAAAGAAAAGATAATGCTACAAATCCAACACACTATATAAGAAAGAATGCCTTTGATGGACACAGCCAATGAAAGAATCAATGAGACTGAAGAGGAAAGGATCAGTGAGGATAATATGTCAATATAAACCTTTTGAACTGAAATGCAAAGAGAAAAAATAATAAAAGGGAACAGAAAAACTAATAACTGTAGGACAATTACAGAAGTTGTAGCATAAATATAACTGAAATACAGAAAAGAATGAAAATAGCAGAAGAAATGTTTGAAATAAAAGACTGGTGGAAAAGCTTCCAAAATTAATGACAGATACCAGAGATGAAGGATATCAAGCAGTGTAAATACTAAATATCTACATTTAGTTTTCTCATACGCAAACAGCAGAAAAACAAAGCCAAAGAGAAAAATCTTTTAAAAAGCCAGGGAAAAAAATATTATCTATAGAGGATCAAGGATAAGCATTCGATCTTACGTGTTGTCTGAAACCATGCAAGCAGGAAGAAAGCAGAATGAAATACCTCACCAAGCTAGAATAATATATCCAGTAAAATGATTCTTCAAAAGTAAAAGAAAAATAGACTTTCTCAAACAAAAACCAAAGGCATTTGTTGACAGTAGCTTTTCCCTGCAAGAAATGTTAAAAGAAGTTCTCCAAAGAGAAAGAAAATTATACAGGTCAGAAGTACACACCTACATAAAGAAAGGAAGAACATTAGACGAGAAATAAGTAAAGCTAAAATAATATCTCTCATGTTTCTTATCCTTAACTGATTTAATAGTCAACTGTCCAAACTAGTAATAGCAAAAAATGCATTGGGAGATTATAGCTTATGGATAAGAAGAGGAATTGGAAATACTGTTATAAGGTATCTACACTACTTGTGAAGGGGTATGCATGTGTGCTAAGTCACTTTAGTCATATCCGACTCTTTGTGACCCTATGAACTGTACCCCGCCAGGCTCCTCTGTCATTAGATTCTATACATAAGAATACTGGAATAGGTTGCCATGCCCTTCTCGTGAAGTGGTATAGTGTTACTTAAAAATGGGCTGAGCCTAGTTATAAATTATACTGCAAACTATAAGGCAATCAATAAAAATGTTTAAAGAAGTATAATTTATAAGAGGAAAGAAAATGAAATCATAGAAATGTTCAACTAAAACCAAAAGACAAAAAAGAAGATAAAGAAGAAAACGAGCACAAGGAACAAAGTTATAAACATGGCAGGTATTAAACCAATTACATCAAAATTCACTTTAAATGTGAATGATCTAAATTCACCAACTATGAGTCAGAGAATGTCAAGAACATGAGGTGAATATAGTCAGATGTCAGAGTTGACTAAACCAAGACCCATATATGTTGTCTTTGTATATATTTAAAGACACCACTTTAAAGACATTGATGATAAATAAAGGGAAGCCAAAGGAAATACGGAGTTATTCTTTATAGGGTACAGAAGTTCAGTTTTGCAAGATGAAAAAGATCTGGAGATTTACTGTAAAACAATCTAAAAATGGCAAAAATGTACATAACACCTTTGAGATGTAAACTTTAAAAAGGTTTCTGTTATGTGTACCTAATACATTTTTTTAAAACAGTAAATGGATGTCTATCCAAGTCCTTGGTACATTTTATAACTGAGTTGTGTTTTTGCTGCTGAGTTGTAAAATTTCTTTATATATTCCAGAAATTAAACACTTGTCAAATAAACGATTTACAAACATTTTTTATGTGGGATGTCTCCTCATTCTGAAGACTGTGCTTTAACACACAAATTTTTAATTTTAATGAGGTCCATATTATCTATTTTTCTTTTCTTGCCTATGTTTCTGGCATCTTATTTAGAGACACTGACAGGCTCTATACAGTCAGCAAAAACAAGACTGAGAGCTGACTGTGGCTCAGATCATAAACTCCTTATTGCCATATTCAGACTTAAATTGTAGAAAGTGGGGAAAACTAATTATACAATTCAAGTATGACCAAAATCAAATCTTTTATGACTATACAGTGGAAGTAAGAAATAGATTTAAGGGTCTAGATATGATAGACAGAGTGCCTGATGAACTATGGATAGAGGTTTGTGAAACTGTACAGGAGACAGTAATCAAGACTATCCCCAAGAAAAAGAAATGCAAAAAAGCAAAATGGCTCTCTGAGGAGGCCTTACAAATAGCTGTGAAATGAAGAGGAGTGAAAAGCAAAGGAGAAAAGGAAAGATATACTCATTTGAATGCAGAGTTCCAAAGAATAGCAAGAAGAGATAAGAAAGCCTNGCCTGGCGTGCTGCAATTCATGGGGTCACAAAGAGTCGGACATGACTGAGCAACTGAAATGAACTGAGTGAGGATGCGGAAACACTGGAACCCTCATACGGTGCTGATGTGAATGTAAAAGATAAGCACTGTACTCTTTGTGAAATATCAATACAAAACTGAAAAATTTTTGACAGCTCCTCAGAAAGTTAAACATACAAAAATTTATATGCAATGTTGACAGCAGCATGAGTCATAATAACCAAAAAATATAAACTACTTATCCATTAAATAAATGAATATTTTTCAGCAATATTAACAAAGTTCTGAGTCATGCTACAATATGGATATACCTTGGAAATATGCTAAATGAATGTATTCAGTCATGAAATATCACATCCTGTATGGTTCCTTTCATAGGAAATGTTCAAAATACACAAATCCATAGTGATAGAAAAGTAAAATAGTGGTTGACAGGATCTGGGGTAGGGATATAAAGGAAAATGAGGAGTAACCACTAATTGGTAGAGGATTTCTGTTAAAGTGATGAATATTGTAATGAAGGCTATACAGATCTGACAGTACACTAAAACCACCAAATTGTACTCTTTAAATGAATGGATTGTAGTATGTGATTTATATCAATAAATTTGTTATCTTTTAAAAAGTGACTTGGACACTGACTGAGTTAAGAGATCTTCTAACAACAATTGCACTAGAATTTAGACCTTTCATATAATTTTTACCCTGAACATAAACTAGGAAAAAACTGATTCACTAGAAATTTTAACATGATCTGAGGATATTACTTCAATTTCTTTAGCTTTAAAAGCAGTGATTAGAAAGTAATCAATCTGTTAAGGCTTGAATTTTTCAGTTCAGCACAGATTATAAAACTATGGGATAGAAACAGAAATTAAAATAAATCTCTCAACTATACCTTTTTTTAAACTATATCTGTCAAACCAGATAATTACTTCGGTGCTTTTGAGGCCAAGAAGCAGTGAACAAGGATTGACTATATTAAAAATGAGGTAGAAAAAGCACAAGTTTCCTCTACCCAGGATCTCACACTAGAATATCAAGCCTTTCATGAAGCTCTGCTTTATGAAAACTTCCACATTCAGTATTAAGAAAATAAAAATCAAGTGTCCACACTTTATGTCCACACAGAGCACAAAGTTTTACAATAGGGTTTTACAAACTCTATTCTCTATGATAAGATATTTTTGGGTTGACTCCTACCTGAATCTTATTATTTTATTATTCTTTCTATTTAAGATTAATTTTTAATAGTAATTTTATAGTGGGACATAGGAAGGATCAATGTATCACACAGTCTGGTAAGAAATCTTGTGCCACAAATAAGGGAATTAAATGCTATCTTCCCTCTTAATTGGAAGATGGTGTTTGCTATGACCAGCACATTCTCTTGGCAAAACTCTATTAGCCACTGCCCTGCTTCATTCTGTACTCAAAGGCCAAATTTGCCTGTTACTCCAGGTATTTCTTAACTTCCTACTTTTGCATTTCAGTCCCCTAAAATGAAAAGGACATCTTTTTTTGGGTGTTAGTTCTAGAAGGTCTTATAGGTCTTCATAGGACCATTTAATTTCAACTTCTTCAGCATTACTGGTTGGGGCATAGATNCACTGCCCTGCTTCATTCTGTACTCAAAGGCCAAATTTGCCTGTTACTCCAGGTATTTCTTAACTTCCTACTTTTGCATTTCAGTCCCCTAAAATGAAAAGGACATCTTTTTTTGGGTGTTAGTTCTAGAAGGTCTTATAGGTCTTCATAGGACCATTTAATTTCAACTTCTTCAGCATTACTGGTTGGGGCATAGATTGGATTACTGTGATACTGAATGGTTTGCCTTGGAAACAAACAGAGATCATTCTGTTGTTTTTGAGACTGCATCCAAGTACTGCATTCTGGACTCTTGTTGGCTATGATGGCTACTCCATTCCTTCTAAAGGATTCTTGTCCACAGTAGTAGATCTGTTACTTTATCAAAAAAAGTGAGGCGAACAAAAAAACACTAAAACAGGAAATAACATTGGTATCTCTTTTATATCAACTCAAAAAATCACTCTGGCCTCCCAGCAATCTAAGGATATAAAAATTAAGTATATGAGATGACAGGTCATATCTGTCACTGACATTATAGAATAATCATCTTATAAAACAAATTTTATTTTCCTGAAAACAGTATCCAAAATGCACCACAACAAACAAGACACTAGTAAAACACAAGACCTTCTCTTTGAGTCCCAAAACAAAATATAGTAAAGGTACAAAGGTTATTCAGGTTAGCTTCACAAATACTTCTTGCCTAAAAAACTTCCACTTAAACTCTTCTCAAACTGACATAAAGAGTTTTAAACATAAATCAGTCAGACTTCACTTTTTATTCATGAGGAATAAGATTCACTTATTTCATTTTATAATATTTACCAAATGCTGAATATATTTATTCTGAGTACTTAGTACTGCAATAAAAAATAAACACATAAGACACGACCTTAAGGAATTCAAACTCTAATGGCAAAAAAAAAAGGCTGTTAAATATCCCAGGAATAATCTATGGAAGAAAGGGGAAACATGCTTATAACTGTGAATTCCTAATACTTTTAAATCTCTAGTATGTGTAATTATTTTCCACCTAACTTTTATATAGGCTCCTTTAGAGTGAAAACTCTTAACCTTGTTTCCAGTATCTGCTAACCTCTATTTTAAAAAGCAAATTTTGCTACAGAATCAGGAATTTCCTGATGGATACCTTGGAAAACAAACACTGAACCATGGATGTTTCCTTTAGTAAAAGAGAAAACTGTAATGCTTTTATACAAACTCAAGGGAAAATAAAGAACAGTTGAGGATAAGAAATATGCATAAATATTTGAAAAGCTTAAATTTACTCCACTCAAGGTACATCTATTTAAATTCAATTTATTCTATTCACTGTAACAGAAAAATAAGTACAAGTATCACTGTATTTTCTAACAAAAAACACACTAATTCTTTCAAAAGAAGAAACCTTTGGAAGGTTTTTATCAAGATGAAGTATATTGTAGCTCAAAGGGAATCAATTTAGATTTAAATAGGATAAAATACAAACTATCCTCTGATAAAGCAGAAATGCAATTTTACTTTGCCCATTGTAACAAAATCTACTTTCCCCTAGAACTTGAATCAGAGTAAATCTATATCCCTATACATTGTAATGCAAACAATACTGAAACTTAGTTTAAATAATATTCTCATTTCTCTTTTGGTAAAGAGGAAAGAGGAGAAAAACAAAATTTAGGTTTTCTGAGAAAAGACAAAGCCACATACACATTCCTGTATTTATAACTAAATATTCAGTGCTTTAACAAAATCCATCTACAACCTACTAGGGCAATCATTTAGTTTGTGGACCCCAATTCAATTCTGGGGGAGTTATAGCAAATTTCTCCAGATAAAGTAGATAGCTTATATTCCTAATCAATAAAAACAAATATAGCTTATGTTCCTAATCAATAAAAACAGAATCAGATAAAATCTACAACGCAAGCACTAGCTAAAAGGAGTTTTTATAACTGCTCATTAAGGTCTGAGATAGCAATAACTTTCTTACAAGAGCAAAGCTATCATTCCAGAAGCAAAAGATATACAAACAGATGAGATCATCTTTGAAAACACAGTGTTTGGCTTATCGTTAGAATGTAATGAACTCAATACTCCAGGTGATAGATATCTGAGGCGGAAGGTATGAAAAATCAGAATCAACTTACATGGTAATTTCTCTATTTTTTTGATATGTACATCAAAACTATTCATAGTTCTTTTTATGAAACTGTTACCTAATCAATTCTGTCTCCAGCTATTAATTGCATCTATCTGAAAAACAGAAAAGAGATAAAGCAACTCAATTTTATTAAGTGTTTACACTATGCTAGGCAGCTGATAAAGATTTTCATGTAGGTATTACCATGTTCACTGAATAAGTAAAAAAACAACTTGGTTGTTGGGTAACTTTTCAAAGGTTACAGAACTGGTTTTGAACCCAAATCTAACCTTTTATCAGGTAATTCCAAATGAAACTAATTTGAGACCAGAGCTCAAACCATCTAAATTTTATTCCAAAGGATTGAAGATTAATCCATTTTCCACCATTTTCTTTCCCCAAGAGTAGAAAACATCAAATGCAAATAGACTTCTTATTGAAGTTAAATGACAATTTCTAATTCTTGGAAAAGTTTCTCTAATACTGAAAAAACAACAGGTAAAGAATAATATAGTTTGGGTCCATTTGTACCTTAAGGAAAGCCTGATATTTAATATTTAAAATGGGAACAACTACAGCACATTTAGTCACTCTCTCTAGCCTATAATATTATTCCAGGTGTGGAAGTTTTAGCTTATTGTTGCCAAGGACACCCTCCACATCCTCTGTCCCTAGTAAGTCCACTAGAGAAAATGGAATATGAAGAAGTGCGAAGTACACAACATAATGTCAGCTGATGTTAACATACATGTTGGGGTATTTTTTTTAACAAAATTGAATGGTTACTTTACTGTTTTGCAACCTTTCCTCTCCACTTATAATGAATAATGCTCTGCATTATTATTTTCTAAAACAATTTTTAATGTCAGTATAGTATCCCATCATGTAAAGAAAGATGCCAGAATCTTTTTCTCAGGCTAACAGCACTTAAAAAGATAGATATACTTTTGTTGCAAGAACTGTAGCTGCCTACTAATAGGGTCTGTATTACAGCTGCAAAATTTTAAAATCAATTTTTATTTATTCAGAACATAAGTAGTACAGAAAAAAGGGCTATGTGCAGTGACTATTACAAAAGATTCACTAAGAGAAACTTAAAGAATTACCAGTGCTTGCTTAAGCTGTTAATTTAAGGGTTAAGTTACAATTGTCTATAAAAACACATAGGCCAGGATGAATAAATATAGAATAAGAAAATTCTCAAATTGCCAGTGGAAGTGTAAATTAGTAAAACCATTATGAATACCAATTTGGCAATTATCTTATAATAAAAAACAGAACTGACCTCCTAAAGAAGCTCTAGCACATGTGCAGAGAAACATTTAAGAATGTTCTCAGTAACATTTTTTAATAGTACCAAATTAGAAAAACATTCTAAATATCCACCAATGGTATACAGATAAATTGTAGTATACCCATTCAACTGAAAACTAATGAAATGAAAAATGAGCAATCCAGATCAGTGTTGTTCAACAGAGGTATAATGTAAGCCAGAAATATAATTTAAAATTTTCTAGAAGCCATTTTGGAGAAGGAAATCTCAACCCACTCCAGTATTCTTGCCTGGAGAATCCCAGGGACAGAGGAGCCTGGTGGGCTGCCGTCTATGGGGTTGCACAGAGTCGGACACAACTGAAGTGACTTAGCAGCAGAAGTCACATTTTTTAAAATGCAAGTGAAATTAGTTTTAATCTTATTTAGTCCAATATATCCAAATTATCATTTCAATATATAATATAAAATATTTAGTAATGAGATATTTTACTTTTTTCATAGTAAGTCTTCAAACTCCTGTGTGCAAATACACTTCCAGCACATCTCAATGCACACTGGCCACATTTCAGGTGCTCAATATCCACAGACAGTTAATGGCTATTGTACTAAACAGTGTATATCTAAAGCTACCTCAAAATCCCCAAAATACTGAACCAAAAAAACAAAGTTGCAAAATCATATGTGCTATATACTATCACTTAAATAACCTATCTAGCTAAAAAATTCTAAATAATGTTTCTGCTTAAGGATATGTAGAAACTTATCTACATATATGTATACATATATATTACATAGAAAATAGTTTAAATTCTATGAGACCTCACCTCTACCTTTAATGTTTTTTTTGTTTGGCTGCTTTTTGTTTTATTTTTTTTTTAAGAAATCTGAAGCAAACATGATAGAAAATTTCATAAAGTAATGTAATAGATGCAGAGGTGTTCGTTCATACTATAATCTTATCTGAAATGTTTCCAAATTATAATTAATTTCAAATATGCATGTTCCAAAACTCTCTTTTCTTATTTCTATTTACATTCAATCACTTAAGTCTGAAATGTGCTAATGAAGTATTTAGAATGTAAACATCATACTTCACTTTGATATACACAGAGCAAAAACATCCTTCTGTCCTTTATGCAGTAAGTTTGATAATAAAAGGTAAAGAAAAACTTCAACAAATTTAAGGTATAAATTGATAAAATTATCTTATTTATTTGCTCAGTAGCATTTACTATATAGCCATTGAATGTGTGTTCAGTTGTGTCCAACTCTTTGCAAACCCATGGACTGTAGCCCTCCAGGCTCCTTTGTGGAATTCTCCAGGCAAGAATACTGGAGCGGGTTGCATTTCCTATTTCAAGGGATCTTCCTGACCCAGGGATCAAACTGGCATACCCTGCGTCTTTGGCAGGCGAATTCTTTTCCACTGCACCACCTAGGAAGCCCCACATGGCTATTATGAGCATTCAGAAAGTTCATAATGTGGTAAATAGATTTTTCTGTCACGAGTCATGTAGTCATATGGAGAACAAACAATATTTACAAACTTTAAAGAATACCAAGATCAAAGAAAAAGAGCTAAACACTAAAACAGTGACTCTTGGCCCTCAGTGTGTACTCAGTCACTTGAGTCATGTCCGACTCTCAGTGACCCCATGGACTGTAGCCCACCAGACTCCTCTGTCCATAGGATTCTCCAGGCAAGTATACTAGAGTGGTTGCTGTGCCCTCCTCCAGGGGATCTGACCCTGACAGTAACTGTTAAATAGAAAAATTTTAAAGAGATTACTAAAATTACATATTAGTTTAACATACCACAATGGGACACACAATTATTTCCTAAAATAAATTTTCTTTAAAGACCAGTGAAAACACATATGCAAAATTCTCATTATTCATGCTACTTTAGTTTTGGTTAAATATGCATTACTGGTATGTAATCTAAATATTCTAATAAAGGTTCACAGTATATGAAAGCAAAGTTCAAAATGAGAAGCACTGAAACCACAGAGACTGAGTGGCCACAATTCAGAACTTCAACTTCAGATCATTCACAAAAATAAAGTTTACACAAAAAGAAATCTAAAAAAAAAAAAAAAAACAGTTGAAAAAACAACTTTAAAAATTGAACTTCAATTATACTGATTGTTGGAATTTACTTTGAAATGAGTTAAAAAAAAAAAGATGGATTGCTGCATTAGAGTTAGATACATGGAAAATATGTGATAAAACAAGTGTACTAAAATGTTAAAGGTAGAATCTAGGTGGTGAATATATGTAAAGTCATTTCTGAAAGTCTGAAATATTTCAGAAGAAAATGTTGAAAATTTTATACCTTAATAATGTGAGTATACTAGCTTCTAAACTTCAAGTATGGATGGACTCCAAACATCTAAAACACTATCATCTAACATAAGTCAGGAAGGCAATTTGATTTTTGTATTAGTATCAAAAGAAAAAAGCATCCACTTGTCCTTTTGTAAATACTAGTTGATTTCAGGGAAATACATCATAGTATAGTTTTTTTAAAAAAAAACTTCAATAATGTGACATCCAGAATTTGTTTAAAACTAATCCAGTGAGGGGGTACTTAGGTCAGTATGTATTAAACAGAAATAGGAAAATTCAATTAACCATGAGATGATAACTATTGAAGATGGTATCACATACTTAGATGGTTCTATTTTCTTCCTTTTGAATATGCTTGCAACTGTCCAGAATAAAAGAAGTTAAATATATAGAGACTATTACTTTAATACCCAGTTCAGGGTCATACCTTAGTGGCCTGTAGACAATAAAGACTCAAATTTGTATGTAAGTGTTTACAACAGTAGTAAGAAGTACATCAATTATACTTCAATTAAAACACAACAGAGGGGCCTCAATTAAAAAACAACAGAGGAGCCGGACCCGGCTCCAAAATGGCAGCCGCGCACAGAGCGTACCCGAGCGGCCAGACCTCCCTGACTCTCGGGCCACTCAACTCTAGCTCCCAGCCTCGGCCTTCACCTACACGCCTTCGGATTGGCCGCTAGGAACCCCGCCCCTCCAGAGCCCTGCCTGCTATTGGTCATGGTCTTATAATCAATGGATAAAGTGGGGAAAATGTGGAATAACTTCAAGTACAGGTGTCAGAATCTCTTCAGTCACGAGGGAGGAAGCCGTAGTGACAATGTGGATATGAACTCCAACAGATGTTTGTCTGTCAAAGAGAAAAACATCAGTTTAGGAGACTCAGCTCCTCAGCAGCAAAGCAGTCCCTTAAGAGAAAACGTTGCCTTACAACTAGGGTTAAGCCCTTCAAAGAATTCTTCAAGGAGAAACCAAAACTGTGCCGCTGAAATTCCTCAGATTGTTGAAATAAGCATTGAAAAGGATAAGGACTCATGTGTCACCCCAGGAACAAGACTTGCAAGAAGAGATTCCTACTCTTGACATGTTCCTTGGGGTGGGAAGAAGAAACATTCCTGTTCTACAAATACACAGAGTTCTCTGGATATGGATAAAAAGTTTGGTAGAACTCGAAGTGGACTTCAAAGGAGAGAGCAGCGGTACGGCGTCAGCTCCGTGCATGACATGGACAGCGTGTCCAGCAGGACTGTAGGAAGTCGCTCTCTGAGACGGAGGTTGCAGGATACTGTGGGCTTGTGCTTTCCCATGAGAACTTACAGCAAGCAGTCAAAGCCCCTATTTTCTAATAAAACAAAAATACATCTTTCTGAATTAATGCTTGAGAAATGCCCTTTTCCTGCTGGCTCAGATTTGGCCCAAAAATGGCATCTGACTAAGCAGCATACGGCCCCTGTGAGCCCACATTCAACATTTTTTTGATACATTTGATCCATCCTTGGTTTCTACAGAAGATGAAGAAGATCGGCTTCGAGAGAGAAGGCGGCTTAGTATCGAAGAAGGGGTAGATCCCCCTTCCAACGCACAAATACATACATTTGAAGCCATTGCACAGGTTAACCCGTTATATAAACTGGGACCAAAGTTAGCTCCTGGAATGACTGAAGTAAATGGAGACAGTTCTGCAATTCCACAAGCTAATTGTGACTCAGAAGAGGACACAACCACGCTGTGTTTGCAGTCACAGAGGGAGAAGCAACGTCAGGTATCTGGAGACAGCCATGCCCACGTTAGCAGACAGGGAGCCTGGAAAGTCCACACGTAGATTGATTACATACACTGCCTCGTGCCAGACTTGCTCCAGATCACAGGTAATCCCTGTTACTGGGGAGTGATGGACCACTACGAAGCAGAAGCCCTNCAGAGATATTTCTGACTGAGAGATTGAACCCACATCTCCTGTGTCTCCTGCAATGCAGGCAGATTCTTTACCTGCTGAGCAACTGGAGAAGCCCAACACTTCAATTTAAAAAATTAATTTTAAAGAAAATGTGCCATTGCATAGGGATTAAAACAAACAGACCAAGAACAACATTATACACAATGGTGGAGTGAGTAACTCCAAAATTCTGTCCCTCTACTGTGGCAACAATTATGCTGGGGAAAACTGTCATCAGATTCAACTTTTTTGGAACTCTAGAATCTTGTAATAAAAACACTACAACCACCAGGGGAGCACTTAATAGAAAAAGCTGCTGAACTTTGAAATGAGAGCACTGTGGTATTTTATTTTATACACCTACCGTGCCTCATTCCTCAGCTAGGTGGTGGCCATGAAGACAGTGGCCTATACTTCTAGCACAACCTGCAGATGTCAAAAGTAATAATATGGACCTTATTGTTAAAGAATGGTAGTTGTGTGTTCTCACCTGTTTGGTGGTTACCTGGCATACTGCATCACAGGTTTCCATTTCTCTCACCCACCTCAGGAGGAAGAACAAGTTCCTGAAATGAACAACCTTTATATAAAGCATTTAAAAGAAAATATACTATCCACAGTCACCTGGGGCAAGGAATAACAAGCAGGCCAGACACAAGACAGACATAAAGGGATAAGAAGGAAAAAGCTGGATGGCGAAAGACATACATAGAAGGAATAGGGACTCTGAAAAGCTCCTACATAGACTAGGGAATTTGGAAGGCCACACACACCCAGAGCTGGACACATGCTCAGAAAAGACAGAGGGCCAGAAGTGTTCATCTATGGCTGACCTTTAGCCTCCACACAATCAGGCAGGGAGGGCTAGGCAAGAGTTTTAAATGAAATGGCCAAGCATTGAGAAGTGCCCCAATGCCAAGTCACTCTCCAAAGACTGAGAGAGTAGTTTTGCCTGGATTTGGGGTTTTGTTTGTAGTTTGTATTTTTTGCTTTGGTGAATTTATGGAAAGTTCAGTCAAACCACTAACTGACGAATAATCTACCAGAACAAACACTCCAGTGTCCACATGTGACAAAGAATAGTCATAATAAAAATAGGTTATAAAATTCCCTATGCAGAAACCACAATCCATAACAAACAGCAAGAACAAATCCTGTGAAGAAGAAAGAATGTTTTCCAAAGTAGTACTACGTTACAATATTCAAAATGTCCATTTTCAACAAAAAGTTACAACCATGCAAAGAAATAAAGTACAGCCCATTCACAGAGGAAAAAGACAGTAACAAAATTGCTCCTAAGGAAGCCCAGATGCTGGAATTAGTAGGCAAAGATGTTAAAACAACTGTCCTAAATATACTCACAGAGTTAAAGAAAACCATGAACAAAAAAAAAAATAAATAAAGGAGGGACTTCTCTAGCAGCCCAATGTTAAGACTCCACACTCCCAATGCAGGGGCACAGGTTCAAACTCTGTTCAAGGAACTAAGATTCCCACACCTCACAGCATGGCAAAAAAAGAAGAAGAAAAGAAAAATTAAAGGGAAACAAGTCTTACCTAGGAAAGAATATTCAGAAAAATAACTATAAAACATAACCAAATAAAATTTTGGGACTGAAAAAGTACCACAGCGAAAAACTCACTATAGAGATTGAGCAGATGATCTGAATAGAGAGAAGAAAAATTCAGTAAACTTAAATAAAGCCCCATTGAGATTACCTAGTACGAGACGCTGAAACAAAATAGGATAAAGAAAAATGAAAACAGCATGAGAGACCTTTAAGACACCATCAAGCCTACCAACACATTCATAATGAGAGTCACAGATGGAGAGGATAGAGAAAAAGGAACAGAATGAATATTTAAAGAAATAACTGCTAAAAACTTACCAAATTTCATGAAATACATGAATCCAAAAAGCTCAGTTAACTCCAAGTAGAACAGACAGAGATCTACACTGAGACAAAACATAATTAAACTGTCAAAAGCCAAAGAAAAGTTTGAAATCAACAAGAGAATGGTAAGTACACAGGGTTTACATTAACAAAATAGTTAAATACCATGGAAACCAGAGAACAGTGAGATAACATATTTCACACACTATGGAAAAAAATGTCAACCAAGAATTCTATATCTAGTAAAGGTATCTTTGAAAAATGCAAAAGAAATGTGCCAAAAAAACAAAAGCTGAGTGAATTCACTGCTGGCATACCTGCTAAACAGAGTCCATTAAGCTGAAATAAAAGACCACCACAGTGTAACTCAGAGCTACAGTACAAAATAAACAATGGTAAAAGTTACTACATGGTTAAATGCCAAAGATAGCATTCAGCAAATGGAGGGAGTGGGGGCAATTAGTCAATCTCCCTACTTGACTTGACAATCAAAAACATTCCAAAGGACTTCCTTGGTGCCACAGGGGATAAGAATTTGGCTGTCAGTGTAGGGAACACAAGTTTGATCCCTAATCCAGGAAAATTTCACATGTCATGGAACAACTAGGCCAGTGTGCCACAACTACTGAGCCCACGTGCCTAGACCTGTGTTCTGCAACAAGAGAAGCCACTGCAACAATCAGCCCACACACCACAACTAGAGAGTAGCTCTCACTAGCCACAATCAGAGAAATCATGTGTGTGGCAACAAAGACCCAATGCAACCAAAAGTATATAAACAAAGTTTTAAAAATAAAAGAAGAAAGCAGAGAGATAGAACTTTATGACTTTAGATTTGGCAATGATTTCTTGGATAGTACCAAAAACATACAACAAAAGCAAAAATAGATAACTTGGACTTTATTAAAAGTCAAAACTTTTGTGTATCAAAGAACACTACCAAGAGAGTGAAAAGGCAATCCATAAAATGGGGGAAAGCATTCGCAAATTATATATCTAAGAAGTTATTGGAAGAGACTCACTGGAAAAGACCCTGATATGCTGGGAAAGATTGAGGGCAGGAGAAGAGGGCCACACATGATAAGATGGTTGAATGGCATCATCAATTCAATGGACATGAGTTTTAGCAAATTCCAGGAGATAGTGAAGTACAGGGAAGCCTAGCATGCTGCAGTCCATGGGGTTGCAAAGAGTTGGACATGACTGAGTGACTGAACAACAAGGGGTTACTATCAAGAATTATCATTAGAAAAGACCCCAATGCTAGGAAAGATTGAAAGCAGGAATAAAAGGGGATGACAGAGAACACAATGGTTGGATGGTATTACCAATTCAATGGACATGAGTTTGAGCAAGCTTCGGGAGATGGTAAAGGACAGGGAAGCCTGGTGTGCTGCAGTCCACCTGGTCACAAAGAGTTGGACACGACTGAGTGACTGAACAACTAAAGAAAAACCATGTGCAGAAGACTTCAATAGACATTTGTCCAAAGAAGACAAAGGGCCAATAAGCACATGTTAAAAGATGATCTGTATAAGGGAAATACAAAGCAAAACCACAATGAGAAAACACTTCACATCCATTAGGATGACTGCAATCAAAGAAAAATTTAAAATAAAAGCCACTTTTGGAAAGAATCTAGAGAAATTAGAACCCTTATACGTTGCAGGCAGGAATGTAAAACAGTGCAGCCACAGAGAAAAACAGTTTGGTAGTTCCCCAAGAGATTAAAGATAGAAATCCACTTCAAGGTATATGCCTGAAAGAACTAAAAACAGAGATTCAAACACACATTTGCACACTGAAGTTTACATTAGCATTATGCGCAATGGCCAAAAGATAAGAAACATCCCAAATGCCTATCAACATACAAACAGATAAACTAAATGTGGTACATACATATAATAAATGGAATATTATTCGGCCTTAAAAAGAAATGAAATGCTAATATATGATGCAAACTGGATAAATAAGGACACTATGCTAAGTGAAATAAGCCAAACAAAAAAGGAAAAATATTGTACAATTCCACTTATTTAGAGGTATCAAGAAGAGTCAAAGTCACACAGAAAGTAGAACAGTAGTACCAGGGTTTAAGGGAGAGGGGACAGGGGAATTGTTTAATATATATGGAGTTTTAGTTTGGGATGATGAAAAGATCTGGAGATAGTGGTGATGTTTGTACAACAATGTGATATATGTAAGGCCACTAAACTGTACACTTAAAAATGGTTAAATTAGTATAGTTTGTCAATTTTATCACAATTAAATAAAGCCAAAATCTTGAGGTTTTCTTGCAGGTCCTATAAGATCTTAGCCCCTGTTTTTTGCTATGGCCTTCCCTCCTACTAAGATAGAGTCTTATAAAAATTTTTAATGTTCCACCTTAGGGCATTTGCCTCGAGCAATAACACTGAATACTTAAAATGGAAATGGCATCTTATTTAATGTTGACTGATTCAATTTCTTCTACTTTTAACATCCATTTTTCAGAAGGTAATCATCAAGATTCAGAGAGACTAAATAAGTTTCCAAAGTAAGCACGGAATTGAGTTAAGATTTTAACAAAGTATTTCTTACCATTAAGCAATACTGACTTTTATGTTATGACAGAGCTGTATTCCCCATAGGGCACAGATATTTGCAAATATGTAGAAGAATCCACAAAAGTAATAAACAGTACATAGTAAACTTTATTCACTATTAGTAGAAATTATTTCTCATATTCATCTCCTGTCCCTAATCACATTTTACACAGTTTATAATCTAATACTGAAAATGTCTTGGTTGGATCTATTTTTTTATATTGAGTAGTTTGTTGTTCAGTTACTAAGTCGTGTCTGACTCTTTGCAACCCCATAAACTGTGGCATACCAGGCCTCCCTATCTCCCATCATCTCCCAGAGTTTGTTCAAATTCATGTCCATTGAATCAGTGATGCCATCCAACCATCTCGTCCTCTGTCACCCCCTTTTCCTCCTGACCTCAAACTTTCCCAGCATCAGGGTCACTTCCAATGAGCTTTCTCCATATCAAATAGCCAAAGTATTGGAGCTTCAGCTTCCACATCAGTCCTTCCAATTAATATTCAGGGTTGGTTTCCTTTAGGATTGACGGTTTGATTTCCTTGCAGTCAAACGGATTCTCAAGAGTTTCTTCTCCAACATTACAGTTCAAAAGCATCAATTCTTCAACACTCAGCCTTCTTCATGGTCCAACTCTAATATCCATACGTGACTACTGGAAAAACTATAGCTTTGACTATATGGACCTTTGTCAGCAAACTGATGTCTCTGCTTTTTAATATACTGTCTAGGCTTGTCATAGCTTTTCTTCCAAGGAGCAAGCGTCTTTTAATTTCACAGCTATAGTCACCATTCACAGTGATTCTATAGCCCAAGAAAATAAAGTCTGTCACTATTTCCATTGTTTCCCCATCTATTTGCCATGACGTGATGGAAGTGGATGCCATGATTTTCATTTTTTAAATGTTGAGTTTCAAGCCAGCTTTTTCACTCTCACCTTTTACCTTCATCAAGAAGTCCTATAGCTCTTCTTCACTTTCTGCCATAAGGGTGGTATCACCTGCAAATCTGAGGTTGTTGATATTTCTCCTGGCAATCTTGATTCCAGCTTGTGCTTCATCCAGCCTGGCATTTTGCATGATGTACTCTGCATATAAGTTAAATAAGCAGGGTGACAATATACAGTCTTGACGTACTCCTTGCCCAATTTTGAACCAGTCAGTTGTTCCATGTCCAGTTCTAACTGCCTTCTTGACCTGCTTGGTCTTTTTAAACAAGACCAAAATATTTTTAAACAGATTCCGA
>SJYA01003259.1:241140-314628 GCA_006410615.1 Neotragus moschatus
AAAAAAAAAAAAAAAAACTAAACCACAGTGAGATATCACTTTAATATATATCATCCATTATAGTGGCCATAATTTTTTAAATAAAACAGAAAATAATACATGCTGCCAAGGATGTGGCAAAATTAAAACTTTCATACATTGTGGTAGAAATGTTAAGATGTGCCACTGTAGAAAATAGGTTGGCTTTCCTCAGTAAGTTAAACAGAGAGTAACCATATGGCTCAGCAAATTATACTCCTTGGTATATACCCAAGAGATATGAACACACGTCCAAATAAAAACATATACCGAAATATTCACAGTAGCACTATTTACAACATCCAAAAGGTAAAAACAATCTAAATGCCTATCAACTGATGAACAGGTAAACAAATGTAGGATATCCTAATAAAATATTATTCAGGCATAAAAAAGGAATTAAGTACTGATACATGATTCAATATGGATAAATCTTCATAATGTAGTTTCTTCTATATGAAAACTTCAGAATACCCAAATCCATTGAGCTAGAAAGAAAGTACATTAGTGTTTGCAAGAGGAATGGAGAAGTAGTATTGGCAGATGTATGGTTCCTTTGTGGGGGGTAAAAGAAATGTTTGGGAATTAGATAATGATGGTTGCACAACACTGTACTTAATGTCACTAAATTATACACTCTTGAGTGGTTAAAATGCTAAAATATTTAAGAAAGAATGGAGGACTTAACAAATTATGACCTATTGTTTTAAATACAAAGATATAAATGCTCTAATGCAGATAAAAGTTATAAATCTGAGTAATAAATTAGCAGCAACATTTGAACAAGACCTACATTTTACCTTAATATGTATAAATGGTGATCTCTAAGAAACATTCAAAAATTTTTAATTGCAATAACTACATTCATGTGGGCCAAACCAGTAATTCCCAGTAGGAACTTCAAGAAATGCTTCATTCTGTTTGGCACAGTGATTAAATACAGTCCATTTCATCAATATGCCATATCCAATCCCCACTCAAAGGCAGAGTCTTCAAATGGAGATAGAAGGCAAAAAATGTGGTAAGAGCAAGAAAGAAAAGCAAAAAGTTTTATTCTGTTGTGAGAGGTTACAAAAAAAGGGTCTTTAGGAGAGAACTGGCATTTTCTCTCTCTGCAAAAGGAAAAGTTACAATTTTTAAAAGTTTAGGTTTTACAGGCAGAACATTAGAAAATCAGACCTGATTCCAGAATTCATTCTTCAAGTCAAGTAGCCCCAGCTCCCATCCAGAATAATCAGGTGAATGTTTAGAATTCAGATATGAGAGACAAATCACAGAAAGCAGTATTAAGTGGATGGCAATACTTAACAAATAAAAGTCATGTAAATCTTTTAATATTATATTTGGAATGGGGAAGGAGTGGGGGGGAAGTATACCTAAATGTCATTATTACTTGCCTTGAAATCCCGTCTTTGCCCAAGTTCATTCTACCTCAATTCAAGTACTAAACTACTATATTATCATACCTATAATGTCTCAGTTGATACTTAACTGGTGCTATTATTTTAGGGGGTAAGAGGTGGGAGTTAGAGGTATATGACTATATTCTCCTAAATTTACAGTCATTCCTCAGTAACTATGGGGATTAGTTCCAGGATTCCCCCATACCAAAATCTGAGGATGCTCAAGACCCTTATATAAAATGGCAAAGTATTTGCATAAAACCTATGATCTTCTTCATCTATACTTTAAATCTTATCTAGATTACTTATAATGCCTAATATAATATAACTGGTACCTAAGTAATTGCCTATGTGTTTCAAATTCAAGTTTTGCTCTTTGGTACTCTGGAATTTTTTTCCCCAAATATTCTCAATCGAGTTTGTTTAAATCTGCTGATGCAGAATCCACAGATTTGGCATAATTGAGCACGGATTCAAGTATCTGTCACCCCCATACTCAAAATATTCAGAGGCTTCCCATGTTTATAAATAAGGATAAGGTACAAACCCCTAACCAAGAATTTGAAACTTTCTGCAAAATAATTCACACATGACTTTCCAATCTTATCTAACCACAACTCTTACCTCAAAGAAGGTTCTCTTTCCCCTCTTCACCCACTGAACATTCTTTTACTTCTCTTTAACAGCAACACATTCTCCTTATAATTTTTTCTTTAATACCCAAGAGTACTCCCTACTGGAGTGTAAACTCCTCAAAGGAGGAAACTGGTCTGAGTTCATCTCTTTTTTTCCATATGAGAAAAAAACAAATTGCCTTGAACAGAGGAATACTAAATATTTATATAAATGATGATAATGCTTGCTCAGGGATTCCTTAAAAGAAAAGAATAGTGATTTGTTGAGTATTTTTTAAAAGCTCTTGAAGTCATTTAGTACCATAAAAAATTTTTCTTCTATCTCTAAACTGAAATATTCAATAAGCTCTCTTGGATGCTCTACATTCAGCCTTCGGAAGAAGTGTATTACTTCATATACTTAACAGATCCAGTCACTTTAATATGAAACATTCATTCTTAATTCTTTATTTTTAATAGATACTCAGAAAGCACAGCGAAAATTCATAAATAGGGTGTTTTGATTTGAATGCTGGGGGTACCTGAGGAAAGTTAGAAATGGGAAAGGCAAGAAAAATAAGAGGTGGGCAAATTCTCTCTTACTCTATAGAAATTACCCAAACCTAGCTTTAAATTTTCTAAACTGGGCTGATAATATTAGTATTAAAAGTAAAAACATTTTAAAATACAGTAAAAGCAAAGATATGTCCCCTGATAAAATGTGCCAAGAAAAGCATATCACTTCATATTATTTCTAGCAAAATACACAGCCACAAGGAAACATCAGACAAACCCAAATTAACTGGCCAGTGTTCTTCAAAAAATGGGATAGAAAGAGATAAAACGGTAAAGTGAACTGCTCCAGACTTAAAAAGATTAAAGAAACATGAAAACAAAATGCGATGCCTGTTCCAGAACTAAATCCTGGACCAGAGAAAAGAAATTGTTGTCTTTCACTATGACGGACATTAAGAATCAACTGGCAAAATGTGAATTCACTATGAAGGACATTAAGAATCAACTGGCAAAATGTGAGTAAGGTCTGTAGATTAGAAATAGTACTGTATCAAAGTTAATTTCTAATTTTGCTAACTATAATGAGGTTATATAGAAGAATATTCCTTTTTGGGGGAAACTTTTAATTTTGAAATATAGTAAAAAGGCAATGATTACTCTTTATCTGCTTGAAGGCAGGATCAAATTCATCACCCAAGGTTATAGTTATAAAAAAATTTCAAAAATCATTCAATAAAACAGTACATGAGATGAATAATATACTAACTAGAAAGTTAAGTATCTTTGATCCATGGATAGACATTTTTAAAATATCATTTATAAAAACACCAAAACATCTTTTGGTGGGGGGGGGACTACAAGCCAAAATGCAAATTAGTACAGATTTTTTTTAAGTATAATGTAAGCTCCATAGGGTGCCTTGTCTTGTACACATAAGTAGTACTTAGAACAGTTCTTGGCACATGGTAATAGTAATTATTAACAACTAATTTTTCAGTAATTATTATGTCACACTAACCTAAGTGTTTTGGGTCCACTAACTCACTTAAACTTCACACAGTCCAAGAAATATTTGGGGAATGAGTCAATACTTTTTGCAGGATGACAATTAGTCAATTCTGCAATGATATGAGCTCCTAAAAATCACCAGGTAATGCAAAATTAAACAATGAACACCATAGGACTCTGGGGGGAAATGGGGTTAGAAGCACAACACTCTAAAAACTTCATCAGTGACACATATTTTAAGACAAAAACCTAACAGAAATGGTAGCACAATTTTACACAGTTTACACACATTAAGTGATTAAGAAATACACAAGTACAACAATAAATATGGCACTTTACCTTGAAAAAGACCTGAAGTTTGCTTGTGGAAGTGGGCATCAGAAGGGTTGCAGCTCATGAATTATTGTGAAGTGATGGAAGGAGGGTTATCTGAAATCGGATGGAAAATTGTAACAATAGATGTGGATGGGTGTGGCTCATAACACAAGGGGTGAACTGAGGTAGCTCATAGAGGTCTGAGGCATGTGCCTGTATATGCATGTATTTTAATGCAGCTCAGTTCAGCTGGGTCCAGCTTCCTGCATTCACCTAGGGCAAACTTTCTATAAAGGGCCAGAGAGTAAATATTTTAGGCTTTGTGGGCCATTAGGTCTCTGTTGCAACTATCCAATTCTAAGACTCTGCTATAAAAACAGCCACAGGGCAAAGTAAACAAATGAGTTTGGTGTGTTCCAACAAAACTTTATTTACAAAAACAGGTCACTGTGGTAGCCATAGTTTGCTGAACCTTGACCTTGTAAACAATATCCTGAATAAGCAAATACGAATTTTGTCTTATGCTCAAATTGTTACCCAATATATCAATCTTGTTGGAACAAATGCACATTTTTTTTCAAAACAAGCATTATAACAGAGCTAAATTTGGAACGCTATCAAATAAACCCAAAAATAACTGATATATTCAAATAAGCAAAATAAATCCAATATTACTAAAAAAAAAAAAAAAAGCTATTTCTGATTTTGGATTTTAGAAATCAAATGTTACCCAAAAGTCAACTGACAAATGACCAAAATAAAGACAACTAATGATACATTTTGAATGCTTGTTATTCAAAATCTGTGCATTAAATTCTACACAATCTTTAAGAAAAATGGGTTATGCTTTTAACAGCTCTGCTGAACTAAAATTATCAGGCTCAGTCACAAGCTTTTACAAGATCATCGAGCCATAAAAGTTAACATACAAACTTCATTATAAGATAAGTTCTAAAGATCTGATACACAGTATACAGCATGGTGACTCTAGATAACAACACTGTATTATATCCTTGAAAGTTGCCAAAGAGTGGATCTTAAATGTTCTCTCCACAACAATAATTTTAAAAAAGGTAATTATTGTAGCAGTCACTTCAAACTATATATGCATAACATATCATCACACTGTATATCTTAAATTTACACAATGCTGTATGTCAATTATATCTCAATAAAGCTGGAAAAAAATACTAGTTGCCAATGGTTATACAATTATTTGCCCAATAATTGAGTTAAAGACTCTAAGTTGACCTCCTTTCAGTTAGAAAATTCTATTATATATAACATTTCTTTGCTCAAGCTGCTATACCTCACATCTGAAATCCTTCTCCAGTCTTCTTTGTAAAAAGTGTGTGTATCCTCCAAGAGCACATTGAAATGCTATCTCTAAGCCTTTCCTGGACCCCATTAGAAATGTATTCCTACTTTAAACTCCCACAGCAACTAAGTTTTTACCCAATGTAGCATTTAGCCCTTTATATCCTGCTTCAAATTTATTTGTGAACATATCTTATTTCCTCTGCTATGCAGAAAATAAGACTAATCTTTAGCCATACTAATCCCCCTGTTGGACTGCCCTTTTTCACAGTCAATGCCTACCTGCTAACTTATCTTCAAGACACAATACAGATATCATCTCCTCTGCAAAATTTTGCTAGACATCCCCCAAATTAGGCTTTTCTTCATTCTGATCCCTAGCACAACCAATAGACTTCCATTTTAGCACTGCTCTGTAAATGTTTATTTACTACTTCCCTCCTTAGGTTAAAAATGCTTTAAGGGGGCAGGAATTTTGTCTTTTATCCTTTGCATATGCTAGAACAGTGCCTAGCACCTAGTTGATACTCACGTACTTGACCAATGAATAAAGCACCCCCCCCAAAAAAATGGAGCATAGGGTATATACACATGAATATCACTGCTATACAATGATTTCTTAAACAAATATTATATGTAACACTTAACAAGAAAACTGGACTACTGATATCAAGAATGGCTACTTGAAGCCAAAACTCAGAAACAGAATCTAAAAACAGTGGCTAGAGAGCAAAATTGCAATTTTGCAGAGCAAAAAGCACAATTTACTAGAATACAGGTCTTTTCAGAAGTATCATCTCCAATCAAAAAAGAGCAGAAAAATACTATAGTAATCTTTCAAAATAAAAACATAATCTGAGCCACAATAATTAGCAAAGTTTTTCCTTTCCACTAAAACATTTGTGTACATCATAATATGACATTATATTAGCAACAAAACACCTGCATCCTAACCGTGCATCTGAAAACCATAAGTTTTAAGGCAAACAAATTCAAGAAAGATATTTTCCTTCATCACTTCTCCCTACCCCCAAAAAAGGCAAAGTCAAAAAATGATAGACACTAACATAAATAGGACTTTTAATAACTTTATGGACCATCTAGTACAAATTCATCCTGCAAATGACAAAGCAGAGGCCTAGAAAGGATACATAATTTGTTTACAATCAGTTGAGCAATAGAGCTGTAACTAGAAAACCTAGGTTTGCCTCAGAGTTAAGCATTCATTCCTCCACAACCAGCAGTTCTAGTCTCAGGAACTCTTTACACTCCTAAAACACTTAAAAATTAACAAAGATCCCCAAAGAGCTTTTAGTCTATTGTCTTGTAAGAACCGCTGCTATGACCACGTGCAGAGAGATCCTACTTAGACACTCCTTTTACTGCCCTGTTATATTCAGCATTCCTAAAGGAAGATCTATATTTCATTTCCCATGGCTTAACCCATATGAACAGCTTCTGCCAATGTCCAAGAGAACATTCAAGGTCTGGAGAAAATAGACTTCATGCAAATCCAAGAACTGCCTGTATTCTGTCACCCAATCTGTAAACTTATTCAGATTTCAAAAGTGAAATAGGCACACAAATACAATTTCTTACCAAAAAAATTATTTCACATACCTAAATCTATCTACAAATACCTGTAAGTACTACACTTATCTCTAGAAATTAAATATAAAACTGAAAGCTCATGATCAACTATGCCAAGAGGTGCCAATAATGGGAAGTAGTCTGATCACAATTAAAATAAAAAATGTCTTTCTTTTCACCCCAGCAATAACATAACCAAAGAGCTGACATTTACAATACTTTTCATTAGCACAGGGAACACTAGTCAATGCTCTATGGTGACCTAGATAGGAAAGAAATCTTAAAAAGTGTGGATATGTATATAACTGATTCACTTAGAAACTAATACGACATTGTAAAGCAACTATACTTCATAAAAAACTAATTTTAAAAATTGTTTAAACCCTTCATAAAATTTGCATGTACTCCCCTGCCACAGGCCTGGCTTAATGCTTTCCACACAGTGGGAATGCACATATTTCACAGATACCATTTTTCAAAAACTAGGCTAGTATACAACTGATTGTAGACTACCACAATAACAGACACTTTCCAAGTCATTTTCTCAACATCTCTCAATTTAGACAACTTCTACTTTTTAAAATTTAAGACCAGTGACTAGTTATACTGCTTTCAGCTTTTCAAGTAAGAAATTGCCATACGGTTCAGAATGACAAGTCCATCAAATCTCTAAGATCTTTACATGAAAATAAATGAAAGTTTATCTGTCAGAGGCTGATCTTTCAGGCCAAAAAATGAAGAAACAATCTTACTGAAAACAAAAACAAATAACAAAAAATTCTTTAAAAACAGTAACAAAAACTTTAAAGACTGAGTCACTGATTTTTCAATGTATATTTGTCCTTCGGTATCCACACGGGGTATCTGGGTTCCAAGATCCACCACAGATACCAAAATCTGAAGATGCTCAAGTCCCATAGTCAGCCCTCCATATCCTCAGTTCTGCATCCTGGTATTGAATCAACCACAGACTGAAATCCCCAGTACTGAATGGAGGAACACAGTGAATTGAAGTGGTTCAGTCGTGCCTGACTCTTTGTGACCCCATGGACAGTAGCCTGCACCAAGCTCCTCCATCCATGGGATTTTCTAGGCAAGAGTACTGGAGTGGGTTGCCGTTTCCTTCTCCAGGGAATCTTCCCAACCCAGGGATCGAACCCAGGTCTTCTGCATTGGAGACAGACGCTTTACCGTCTGAGCCACCAGGGAAGTCCCAACATAAGATTTAGCCAAATCACCAATTCATGTTCCTCCCTCTTGCCTTTTGGCTATTTTTTTCACCACAGAATCCCAGAAATGTTCCTTTTTATAAAATGTAAGTAAAAATCAGAANTCTGCATTGGAGACAGACGCTTTACCGTCTGAGCCACCAGGGAAGTCCCAACATAAGATTTAGCCAAATCACCAATTCATGTTCCTCCCTCTTGCCTTTTGGCTATTTTTTTCACCACAGAATCCCAGAAATGTTCCTTTTTATAAAATGTAAGTAAAAATCAGAAACTAATATTTGCTCCTATTTTTAAGTGCCAGACAGAGGCTCTGATAAAGAAAAAATCCAGAACAATTCCCTAAAATAACATCAATGACAAGGTATAGAACTGTTCATATTATTTCTGCCTCACACAGAAGAAAATCAAGAATGATTTAAGATATAAAATAGATAATTAATAAGAACCTGCTGTAAGGAACAGGGAACTCTACTCAATTCTCTGTAATGGCTGATATGGAAAAATAATCTTTAAAAAAGAGTGGATATATGTATATATATAAATGATTGACTTTCCTGTACACCTGAAACTAACACAACACTGTAAATCAACTATACTCTAATAAAAGATTTTTTCAAAAAAAAAGAGTGGTATTGTGGATTTAACTCACTCAAGCATTACCTGTCAGATTATCCTTCACCTATGATTATGACTTGAGATGAATAACACTTCATACTGAGACAGCTCTGAACACCCACTTGGATCTCTTTCATAGTAAATAATCAGAGAGCATCACACTTATATGTATTCTTTGCAAGGGGGTTTTCACATAGTTTAAGATTCTCCTGAAATTAAATGTTTCAGTTATCTTACTATCTCATATGAACATAAAAGGCAAAATATTATAAACACCTACAAACTCAAAGACCTACAACAAATGACAATAGTAGCTAACATGAACTTCTTCCATTGTAATACTTGAACTAAATTAAAATGGTCATAATCACGTTCTTTCTGGTAGCTCAAGGAGGTATTAATGTCTTGTGGTTAAGAACATAAGCTCTGGAGTCAAGACTCCGTTCAATTCCAGCTCCATCAATTACAATGTATATAACTGATCAATTTCTTTGCTCTCTCTATGCCTCACTTTTCTCATCTGTAAAATGGGGAACACCAAGTACTTATTCCGTAGAGCTGTTGTGAAAATTAATTAAAATTACAAAGGTAAAGGTCAACAATAACCACACTATTTTAGTTATGATTATTATTCTTACACCAATATGTACAAAAATTCAAGACCCATAAGAAAAACTGACCCTTGCATAAACTAATTCTATTCAGAATGTTTATACATTATTAATTTGTTCACCCTAAAAGAAAGGGAGAAAATCCAAGTTCAACCTACAGTTTTAAATGCAGACTTTCTGAGATTTAGTAAAACCTAAAGGTCATATTTAACTGTAAGGTACACCCTTCATATACAGCAACATGGGTACCTGATAATAACTAGCCAACAAGTTGTACTGGGTACCAATAATGTGCCCAATATCAATAAAGGCTTACTGCACTCAGAACAATGAACACAAAGTCAGAAAACAAAGCCACAATCTTTACACAACTAGGGATCTATAATCTGAGAACTAAAGTCCATTTTTTCCCCCTCAAAAGGAGGAAAACATTTTCCATCTACTGCTTGTTAATGCAGAAAATCGACATATAAGTACAATAGGTTCATTCCCACATTCTATACACTAGCTAAAATGCTCTAAAAACATACATGCATGTTTGTGTTCTAAGTGGCTTCAATCGTGTCCAACTCTTGCGACCCTTTGGACTGTAGCCCACCAGGCTCCTCTGTCCACGGGATTCTCCAGGCAAAAATACTGGAGTGGGTTGCCATGCCCTCCTCCAGGGGATCTTCCTCATCCAGGGATTGAACTGGCATCTCTTATGTCTCCTGCATTAGCAGACAGGTTCTTTACAACTAGCGCCATCTGGGAAGCCCAAAAACATACATAAAAAGATAAAGTGAAGTCGCTCAGTCGTGTCCAACTCTTTGTGACTCCATGGAATATAGCCTACCAGGCTCCTCCGTCCATGGGATTTCCAGGCAAGAGCACTGGAGTGGGTTGCCATTTCCTTCTCCAGAGGATCTACCCGACCTAAGGATCAAACTCAGGTCTCCTGCACTGTAGGCATATGCTTTGCCATCTGAGCCACCAAGGAAATAAAAGCATACATACCTGTATACTGTTAAGATGGTGGATACATACACACATATATACACATACATAAATAAATACGATCCTAATAGTTACTCAAAATCACATTTTGCAAACTACATATGAACTTCTGATCTATGCTCCCTGTAATTTTACTTTGCCATTAGGAGCCAAGAATACAACAGTAAAAAATTACTGTATTCACAAGGGATGAAAAGTCAAATATCAATCTGGCTGAAAAGCAAGCCATTCACCTTTGTAAAAGTGGTATACATTTCATATTAACAACCCNTGAACTTCTGATCTATGCTCCCTGTAATTTTACTTTGCCATTAGGAGCCAAGAATACAACAGTAAAAAATTACTGTATTCACAAGGGATGAAAAGTCAAATATCAATCTGGCTGAAAAGCAAGCCATTCACCTTTGTAAAAGTGGTATACATTTCATATTAACAACCCATATTTTTAGACACTATCAAGAGCCAAATTAGAAGCACAAGAGAAAAGCAGCCTCAACCTAATAATAAATGTGCTTGATTAGTAAGAGGTGGCCTGCCAGTCACCACTTCCTTGGAATAGATTTTATTTCCCATCAAACCAAGTTAACGTGTTCCCCATCCCTCTTGGAATAAATAAATAAACAAAAATAAGGCCTAATTATTTTTGCTCAAAATTTGCCCATAAAATGGAGAAACATCTGATGACTGTCTTACCACCCATTAAAGGTGGGCCACACAAAAAGTAGTACACTGGGGTCCTCTGGAAGCAAAACCTTGCGTTAGTATCCCTTTGCCTCCAAGATAAATCCAGGGCTACGCTTCAGGATCTGGAGTAGAGAAGGAACCCTGGCAAGACCCACCCATTCACCCCACAAAATGGGCTTGTCCCCAGGGTTTGCAGAAAAAAATAAAATTCCGCAAGGCCGGGGTATTCCCGTCTCCAGCAGTACAAACGCCACTGAGTCTTCCCAGGATTTCACATCCTCCCCACCGCCCCTCCCCCTCCTNCCCCGGCGTGCAGTTAGGGTAGAATGCACTAGTCTAGTCCAGTCGTCACTAGATCTGGCGCTGGATCCTCCCCACAGCTCAAAGGCCGGCACCGCTGCCACCGCCGCAGGAGCCGCGGAAACAAAGCGACGCCGCCGCAGCCGCCATTTTGTTGGGCCGAGGCTCAGGCAGCAGAATTGGCGCGTCCTCCCTCTTCATCTTTCAGTCGTCCATTGGCTGCCTTATCTGCAGTGCAGATTCTTATTGGCTATAGAAATTCACCTTCTTTGGGGGCCTGTTGCTAAGGGGGTCTACGTCATTTGATCCCCTCCGCCTTTTCATTTTGGGGTCTAATTCAGTCCCATTGACTTGAAAGTGCTAGTGACGTATTTTGACTTTATTGTGAAAATGCTTTTTAATCCATCCTCTTTTCCCTGACATATTGACAAAACAATAATAACAACATACGTTTATTGAGCGTTTAATATATACCCACACTATGTGTGTGAGTCCCTGGGTCATGTGGGATTCTGCGCGCCCGTGCACTGGAGCCTGCCTGTCACCTCTGTCAATGGAATTCTCCAGGCAAGAATACTGGAGTAGGTTGCCTTATCCTTCTCCAGGGGATCCTCCTAACGCAGGGATAGAACCTGGGTCTCCAGCATTGCAATCAGATTAGTTATTGTCTGAGTACCCAGCACTATCAGTTCAGTTCAGTGGTTCAGTTGTGTCCGACTCTGTGACCCCATGGACTGCAGCACACCAGGATTCTCTGTCCATCACCAACTCCTGGAGTTTACTCAAACTCATGTTCGTCAAATCTGTGATGCCATCCAACCATGTCATTCTCTGTTGTCCCCTTCTCCTCCTGCTTTCCCAGCATCAGGGTCTTTTCCAGTGAACCAGTTCTTCACATCAGATGGCCAAAGTTTTGGAGCTTCAGCTTCAGCTTCCTTCCAATGAATATTCAGGACTGTTTTCCTTTAAGATTGACTGGTTGAATCTTCTTGCAGTCCAAGGGACTTTCAAGAGGCTTCTTCAACACCACAATTCAAAAGCATCAATTCTTTGGCACTCAGCTTACTTTATAGTCCAACTCTCACATCCGTACATGACTACTGGAAGAACCACGGCTGGGAATAGATGGACCTTTGTCGTCAAAGTAATGTCTCTGCTTTTTAATATGCAGTCTAGGTTTGTCATAACTTTTTTCCAGGGAGTAAGCGTCTCTTAATTTCATGACTGCAGTCACCATCCGCAGTGATTTTGGGGCCCAAGAAAATGTTTACATTGTTTTCCCATCTATTTGCCATGAAGCGATGGGACCAGATGCCATGATCTTCTTTTTTAGGAATGTTGAGTTTTAAGCCAATTTTTTCACTCTCCTCTCTCACTTTCATAACGAAGCTCCTAGTTCCTCTTCTCTTTCTCCCATAAAGGTGGTGGCATCTGCATACCTGAGGTTATTGATATTTCTGCCTGCAATCTTGATTCCAGCTTGTGTATCATCCAGTCGCGTTTCACATGATATACTCTGCATATAAGTTACATAAGCAAGATGACAACATATAGCCTTTGTATATGCCTTTCCCAGTTTGGAACCAGCCCGTTGTTCCATTTCTTATTCTAACTGTAGCTTCTTGACCTGCATACAGATTTCTCAGGAGACAAATAAGGTGGTCTGGTATTCCCATCTCTTTAAGAATTTTCCACAGTTTATTGTGATACACACAGTCAAAGGCTTTAACATCAATGAAGCAGAAGAGATGTTTTTCTGGAATTCTATTGCTTTTTCTATGATCCAAAGGATGTTGGCAATTTGATCTCTGGTTTCTGTGCCTTTTCTAAATCCAGCTTGAACATCTGGAAGTTTTCAGTTCACAAACTGCTGAAGCCTGGCTTGGGGAATTTTGAGCATTACTTTGCTAGCATGTGAGATGAGTGCAACTGTGTGGTAGTTTGAACATTCTTTGGCATTGCCTTTTTATGGTATTGGAATGAAAACTGACCTTTTCCAGTCCTATGGACTGATCTCCTTTAGAAGGGACTGGTTGGATCTCCTTGCTATCCAAGGGACTCTCAAGAGTCTTCTCCAACACCACAGTTCAAAAGCATCAATTCTTCAGTGCTCAGCCTTCTTTATAGTCCAACTCTCACATCCATAAAAGACTAGAGGAAAAACCATAGCTTTGTCTAGANTGGTATTGGAATGAAAACTGACCTTTTCCAGTCCTATGGACTGATCTCCTTTAGAAGGGACTGGTTGGATCTCCTTGCTATCCAAGGGACTCTCAAGAGTCTTCTCCAACACCACAGTTCAAAAGCATCAATTCTTCAGTGCTCAGCCTTCTTTATAGTCCAACTCTCACATCCATAAAAGACTAGAGGAAAAACCATAGCCTCGACTAGATGGACCTTTGTTGGCAAAGTAATGTCTCTGCTTTTTAATATGCTGTCTAGGTTGGTCATAACTTTCCTTCCAAGGAGTAAGCATCTTTTAATTTCATTGCTGCAATTACCATCTGCAGTGATTTTGGAGCCCAGAAAAATAAAGTCAGCCACTGTTTCCACTGTTTCCCCATCTATGGTATTGGTATAAGTATATAGAAAATGGAACAGAAAAGAAGGCCCAGAAATAAACCCTTGTATGTATGGCCAAATGATTTTCAACTAAGGTGCCAAGACTGAGAAAGACACAATTAAGAAAGGACAGTCTCTTCAATAAACAGTGTTGGGAAAATAAGATATCCAGTAGCAAAAAGTGAGGTAGTACCCTTAGCTTAAAACATATACAAAGATTACCTCAAAATGGCTTAAAGACTTAAACTTGTAAAATTCTTAAAAGAAAAAAAAAGAGTCTCAATTTTGGTAAACTTTATGAATAAAATTTAAAAAAAAAAAGCATAGTGGTGAAGCTTCAGATCATTAGATTCAGCAACTGATTTCTTAAATGTGACAGCAAAACACAAGCAATATAAGTAAAATAGATAAAAAGTACCATATCAGATTTTAAATTTTATGCACATCAAAGGAAATTATCAACAGTGTGAAATGGCATCCTACAGAATGGAAGAAAATATTTGCAAATCCTATATGCAATAAGGGTTTAATATTCAGAACATGTAAGGAACTTTTACAACAAAACAATAACAACAAATAAAAAATTTTAAAAGTTCAAAGGATGGAGGAGGAAAAAGCAACCCACTCCAATATTCTTGCCTGGAAAATTCCATGGAAAGAGAAGCCTGGCAGGCTACAGTCCATGAGGTCACAAAGAATCAGACACAATGGAGTGACTGAGCACACAGGCACATATAACTGTTTTATTCCTGGTAGTGTGGAGATCTTATAGCAAACAATTGTAATTTATGTGCATTTTAATCTTTATTATTTAAAATGAAAAATAACATAAATTAGATTGGTACCTTTCTGTTCTAACTGAAACTTGTGAAAGTGGAAGAAATTTATTGATACAGTGACATTATGATGAGATTACAAACTTATGTAACTACCTTAAATATTACTTGCAGCTACTCATCATCCACTGAGTAAAGGGGAAGGAGATAAGGCAGGGCTGGGGCAGCTCACATTTATTAAATTTCTACTCTGTTGCGCATGTGCTAGACACATCTACATGTATGCTTTCATTTTTAATATGTGAGGAAATGTAACAGTACAGGAAGTATAGCAAAGACAAGAAGCACTATGCACAAATTTATCGTTGTTTTTGTATAGATGGTCTACATTTTAAACTTTTTATATTCTTTTTCATCCACTTTTGGCCAACCAAATCTTTTGATTGTTCCCAGCTCTCTGAGTCACAATTACCTGGGATTGCTGTGTAGCGCTTAGGTGACCAGAGGGACATTTAGTAGGTTTTTTATGGGGGGAGGAACTGGAGAATTAGACTTTAAGTCCTCAGAAGACTATAGTTAGTGGTAGTGTAATATATACTTTAAATTTTGCTAAGAGAGTAGCTCTTAGTTACGTGCTCTTGCTGCAAAAACATTTTTATTTGGAAAAAAAGTGGGGTGGGAGACACAAAAGGAAACTTTTATGGGTGATGAATAAGTTTATGGCTTTAATTGTAGTCTCACAGTTGTATGTTTATCTCCAAACTTGCTGAGTTTGTATACATTAAATATGTACAGCTTTTTGTATGCAAATCATATCCAATAAAGTGGTTTTTAAAAAACTTTTTTTAAAAATGGTCAAAGGAATTGAGAATAGCAAGGAAAGACAAGAAGGCCTTCTTCAATAAACAATGCAAAGAAATAGAGGGAAACAACAGAAAGGGAAAGACTAGAAATCTCTTCAAGAAAATATCAAAGGAAAATTTAATCAAAGATGGGCACAATAAAAGACAGAAAAAGTAAAGATAATAAAGATAATAAAAGCAGAAGAAATCAAGAAGAGACTGAGAAAATACACAGAAGAACTGTACAAAAAAAAAGCCATAATGACCTGTATAACCGTGATGGTGTGGTCACTCATGCAGAGCCAGGCATTCTGGAGTGTGAAATCAAGTGGGCCTTAGAAAGCACTGCTGTCAATAACGCTAATGAAGGCAATGTAATCCCAGCAGAGCTATTTAATACCCTAAAAGATGATACTATCAAACTGTTGCACTCAGTATATCAGCAAATTTGAAAAACCCAGCAGTGGCCACAGGACTGGAAAAGGCCAGTCCTCATCCCAATTCCCAAGAAGGGCAGTACTAAAGAATGTTCAAACCACTGGACAGTTGACCCATCTCCCATGATGGTAAGGTTATGTTCAAAATCCTACATGCTAGGCTTCAGCATTATGTGGGCTGAGAACTTTCAGATGTCCAAGCTTGCTTTAAAAAAGGCAGAGAAATCAGAGATTAAATTGCCAACATTCACTGAATCATAGAGAAAGCAAGGGAATGCCAGAGAAACATCTACCTCTATTTCACTGACTACACTAAAGCCTTTGACTGTGTGGATCATCTACCTCTGTTTCATTGACTACACTAAAGTCTTTGACTGTGTGAATCAGAACAAACTGTGGAAAACTCTCAGTAAGAGATAGGAATCATTTCAGTTCAGTCATTCAGTCATGTCCAACTCTTTGAGACTCCATGGACTGCAGCACACCAGGCTCCCCTGTCCATCATCAACCCCCAGAGCTTGCTCAGACTCATGTCAGTGATGCCATCCAACCATGTCATCTTCTGTTATTTCCTTCTCCTCCTGCCTTCAATCTTTCCGAGCATCAGGGTATTTTCCAATGAATCAGTTCTTCATATCAGATGGCCAAAGTTATTAGAGCTCCAGCTTCAGCATCTGTCCTTCCAATGAATATATTCAGGATTGATTTCCTTCAGGATGGACTGGTTTGATCTAGTTTCATAAGAGAAATTCAAGGGATTTCCCAGATGGTATAGTGGCTAGGACTCTGTGTTCCCAATGGAGGGGCCTGAGGTTCAATTTTTAGTCAGAGAACTGGATCTCACATGCTGAAACTAAAAGACCAGGTGAAAACAAATAAACAAAAAATGTTGTAAGTATAGTCAAAACTCCTTTAAAAAAAATAAATGCTGGTAAGCATGTGGTATAAAGATCCTCCTTGTGCACTGTTACTGGGAATATAAAATGGTGAAGCTACTACTGAAAACAATATGAAGGTTCCTCAAAAAGTTTAAAAGAGAATTACCATATGATCCAACAATTTCACTTCTGGGTATATACCCAAAATAATCAACAGGATCTTGAACAGATAAATACCCACTGATATTCACTGTAGCACTATTTACATTAGTTAGGGGGTGTGAGCAATGCAATGCACACTGGCACATGAATGGATAAAGAAAATGGAATATTATGCAGCCTTAAAAAGGAAAATTTTTTTCATACCCTGCATAGATGAACATTGAGGATATTATGCTAAGCAAAATGTCAGTCATAAAGGTCAAACACTGTGTGATTCCACTCATATGAAGTATTTAAATTTCTTTTTTCATTTTATTTTTTTGCCACACTACTTGGCATGCGGGATCTAAGTTCCTCAAGCAGGGATTGAACTAGTGTCCCCTGCAGAGGAATCACGGAGTCTTAACCACTGGACCACCAGGGAAGTTCCATATGAAGTATTTTAAATAGTCAAATCAAATAAATAGAATGTAGAAAGGTGATTGAAAGGATTGGGGAGATGGGTAGAAGAGAGGGGCATTCATTTTTAATGGGTAAAATGTTTCAATCCTTCAAGGTTAAATAGTCCTAGAGATCACAACAATTTAAGTATACTCAACACTGCTGAATGCTACACTTAAAATGGTAAATTTAATATTCTATGCTTTTAAACCACAATAAAATACTTTTATAAAAAGACAGATATACATG
This sequence comes from Neotragus moschatus, assembly GCA_006410615.1. NCBI lineage: Eukaryota > Metazoa > Chordata > Mammalia > Artiodactyla > Bovidae > Neotragus > Neotragus moschatus. Next base: position 258,704 of record SJYA01003259.1, read on the forward strand.
TGCATACATGTGATTTTTTTTCTAGTTATGTTGTTAAATTAAAAAAAAAGAAAGTTGCATAACGCTGTATTTTAATACATGTGTTGGAGAGTGAGGGGGCTTCCCAGGTAGCACTAGTGGTAATGAATCTGCCAGCCAATGCAAGAGACAAGAGAAGTGGGTTTGATACCTCACTCAGGAAGATCCCCTGGAGGAGGACACAGCAACCTACTCCAGTATTCTTGCCTGGAGAATTTCATGGACAGAGGAGCCTGGGAGGCTACAGTCCATAGAGTTGCAAAGAATTGGACACGACTGAAGTTACTTAGCATGCATGCATGAAAGTGAGAGGAAGAGAAAGAGCCACAGAGTGACAGTGAGAGAAGATAAGAAGCAAAATAACTCTGAAAGAATGAAAACTATACTTAATAATAGTGGTTACCTGGGGAAGATAATCTGGGAGCAGGGGGAACAGGACAGGATGAAACTTCACTATACTTCACTATATACTCTTTATGCCTTTATATTTTATCACTATGTGTGGGTATATTTCCTGTTCAAAAAAATGAATGTTAATTGAAAATGAAGACAGTGAGATATTGGTAAAAGAACAGACAAATAGATCAATGGAGGAACAGAGAGCCTAGAAATAATCTCACACAACTAGAGTCAATTGATATATGACAAAGGACCAAAGGCAACAGAGTGGAAGAAAGAAAAGTCTTCAACAAAAGGATCTAGCAGAGTTGAACATCCATATGCAAAGTAAATGAGTCTAGACACAGAACTTACAAATTTCACAAGAATGAACTCAAAGTACATCATAAATTTAAATTAAAAGCATAAAACTATCAAATGTCTATAAAATAGAAACTCTAGATGACCATGAGTTTGGCAATGACTTCTTAAATACAACAGAAAAAGTATGATTCATGAAAGAAAAATTGGTAACTTGGATTTTATTATAACTAAAAACTTCTACTCTACAAAAGACACTGCTAAGAGAATGAAAAAATTAGCCACAGACTGGGAGTAAATATTTGCAAATCATATCTGATAAAGGACTGATATCCAAAATACACAAAGAACTCTTACAATTCAACACTAAGAAAATAAAGACCTAATTTTGAAATGGTCAAAAGAATCAAAGAGACACCTCATCAAAGAAGATATAATGATAGCAAATAAGCTTATGAAAAAATGCTCACCATTACATAACATTCAGTTCAGTTCAGTCACTCAGTTGTGTCCGACTCTTTGCGACCCCATGAATCGCAGCACGCCAGGCCTCCCTGTCCATCACCACCTCCTGGAGTTCACTCAAACTCACATCCATCGAGTCGGTGATGCCATCCAGCCATCTCATCCTCTGTCGTCCCCTTCTCCTCCTGCCCCCAATCCCTCCCAGCATCAGAGTCTTTTCCAATGAGTCAACTCTTCGCATGAGGTGGCCAAAGTACTGGAGTTTGAGCTTCAGCATCAGTCCTGCCAAAGAACACCCAGGGCTGATCTCCTTTAGAATGGACTGGTTGGATCTCCTTGCAGTCCAAGGGACTCTCAAGAGTCTTCTCCAACACCACAGTTCAAAAGCATCAATTTTTTGGCACTCAGCTCTCTTCACAGTCCAACTCTCACATCCATACATGACNCAATGAGTCAACTCTTCACATGAGATGGCCAAAGTACTGGAGTTTCAGCTTCAGCATCAGTCCTGCCAAAGAACACCCAGGGCTGATCTCCTTTAGAATGGACTGGTTGGATCTCCTTGCAGTCCAAGGGACTCTCAAGAGTCTTCTCCAACACCACAGTTCAAAAGCATCAATTTTTTGGCACTCAGCTCTCTTCACAGTCCAACTCTCACATCCATACATGACCACTGGAAAAACCATAGCCTTAAGGAGTTGCAAATTAAAAGAACAATGTGATACCACTACTCAATTATTAGAATGGCTAAAATTCAAAACGCTGATTACACCAAAAGCTAATGATAACATGGAGCAACAGAAACTCACATTCATGGAAAATGGTGCAGCCACTTTGGAAAGTTTCTTACTAGAATTAAAGTTAAAAATACTTTTACCATATGACACCATACTTGCAAGAATAAATGCATGAATGAATTGAAAACTGACATCCAGACAAAAACCTGCACACAGATGTTTATACCAACTTTATTCATAGTTGCCAAAACCTGGAAGCAACCAAGATGTCCTTCACTAGGCTGTGGTGCAACAATACAGTGGTATATCATTCAGTCCTGAAAGAAATTGGATATCAAGCAATGAAAATACATGGAGGAAACATAAAAGCCTATTACTAAGGGAAAGAAGCCAATCTGGAAAGGCTATATACTGGGACATCCTTGGCAGTCTGATAGCTAAGACTCCATGCTTCCAGTGCAGGGGGCATGGGTTTGATATTTGGTTGGGAAATTAAGATCCCACATCCCTTGGGCCATGGACAAATAAAATAATGAAAAACAAAAATTAAAATATTTTTAACTGTCTAAAAATTATCAAGAAAATATAAAGGCTATATACTGTATGATTCCAACTATCTGATATTCTAAAAAAGGCAAAAGTGTGGAGACAGTAAAAGGATCAGTGGTTGTCAGGGGTTGTTGGGGGAGGGATATATGAATAGGAAGATCACAGAGGATTTTCAGAGGAATGAAAATATTTGGAATAGTACTATAGTGCAAATAAATAGAGGAAAACAATAGACTGGGAAAGACTAGAGATCTCTTCAAGAAAATTAAAGATACCAAGGGAACATTTCATGCAAAGATGGGCTCAATAAAGCACAGAAGTGGTATGGACCTAACAGAAGCAGAAGATATTAAGAAGAGGTGGCAAGACTACACAGAAGAACTATACAAAAAAGATCTTCACAACCCAGATACTCATGATGGTGTGATCACTCACCTAGAGCCAGATATCCTGGAATGGGAAGTCAAGTGGGCCTTAGGAAGCATCACTATGAACAAAGCTAGTGGAGGTGATGGAATTCCAGTTGAGCTATTTCAAATTCTGGAAGATGATGCTGTGAAAGTGCTGCACTCAATGTGCCAGCAAATTTGGAAAACTCAGCAGTGGCCACAGGACTGGAAAAGATCAGTTTTCATTCCAATCCCTAAGGAAGGCAATGCCAAAGAATGCTGAAACTACTGCGCAACTGTACTCATCTCACATGGTAGGAAAGTCATGCTCAAACTTCTCCAAGCCAGGTTTCAACAGTACATGAACCGTGAACTTCCAGATATTCAAGCTGGTTTTAGAAAAGGCAGAGGAACCAGAGATCAAATTGCCAGCATCTACTGGATCATCAAAAAAGCAAGAGAGTTCCAGAAGAACATCTATTTCTAATTTATTGACTATGCCAAAGCCTTTGACTGTGTGGATCACAATAAACTGTGGAAAATTCTCAGAGAGATGGGAATTCCAGATCACCTGACCTGCCTCTTGAGAAATCTGTATGCAGGTCAGGAAGCAACAGTTAGAACTGGACATGGAACAACAGACTGGTTCCAAACAGGAAAAGAAGTACATCAAGGCTGTATATTTTCACCCTGTTTATTTAATTTCTATGTAGAGTACATCAGGAGAAACACTGGACTGGATGAAGCACAAGCTGGAATCAAGGTTGCTAAGAGAAATATCAATATCCTCAGATATGCAGATGACACCACCCTTGTGGCAGAAAGCGAAGAAGAACTAAAGAGCTTCTTGATGAAAGTGAAAGAGGAGAGTGAAAAAGTTGGTTTAAAGCTCAACATTCAGAAAACTTTGATTGTAACATCTGGCCCCATCACTTCGTGGCAAATAGATGGGAAAACAATGGAAAGAGTGAAAGACTTTATTTTGGGGGGCTCCAAAATCACTGCAGATGGTGACTGCAGCCATGAAATTCAAAGACGCTTACTCCTTGGAAGAAAAGTTATGACCAACCTAGATAGCATATTCAAAATCAGAGACATTACTTTGCCAACAAACGTCCATCTAGTCAAGGCTATGGTTTTTCCAGTAGTCATGTATGGATGTGAGAGTTGGACTGTGAAGAAAGCTGAGCACGGAAGAATCGATGCTTTTGAACTGTGGTGTTGGAGAAGACTCTTGAGAGTCCCTGGAACTGCAAGGAGATCCAACCAGTCCATTCTAAAGATCAGCCTTGGGTATTCTTTGGAAGAAATGATGCTAAAGCTGAAATTCCAGTACTTTGGCCACCTGATGCAAAGAACTGACTCATTTGAAAAGACGCTGATGCTGGAAAACATTGACGGTGGAGAAGGGAATGACAGAGGGTGAGATGGTTTAATGGCATCACCGACTCAATGGACATGAGTTTGAGTAAACTCCAGGAGTTGGTGATGGACAGGGAGGCCTGGCATTCTGCAATCCATGGGGTCGCAAAGAGTCGGACACAACTGAGTAACTGAACTGAACTGACTGACTATAATAGGAGATACATGTCATTATACATTTGTTCAAACCCATAGAATGTACAACACCAAGAGTGAACCCTAATGTAACTTATGGATTCTGAGTGATAATGATGTGTCATTATAGGTTTATCAATTATCACGAGAATATCACACTAATTCAAATAATAATAGGAGAAACTGGGGGAGGGGATAAGGTGATGTATGACAAAGCTCTGTCTTCCTGTAAAACTAAAACTGCTTGAAAAATAAATTCCATTTAAAATTAATATAATTAAAAATCATAAAATAGCAATTCATTTTTTCTCATAGATCTTAGCTTATTTTATTTATTTTTGGCTGTGCTTGGTTTTTGTTGCTGAATGAGTTTTTTCTCTGGTCAGCAGGGGGTACTCTCTAGTTGTGGTGTGCAGTCTTATTGTGGTGACTTATAGCATAGGCTCGGAGAAGGCAATGGCACCCCACTCCAATACTCTTGCCTGGAAACTCCGATGGACGGAGGAGCCTGGGAGGCTGCAGTCCATCTGGTTGCCAAGAGTCAGACATGACTGAGCAACTTCACTTTCACTTTTCACTTTCATGCATTGGAGAAGGAAATGGCAACCCACTCCAGCGTTCTTGCCTGGAGAATCCCAAGGATGGAGGAGCCTTGTAGGCTACCGTCTACAGGGTCGCACAGAATCGGACACGACTGAAGCGACTTAGCAGCAGCAGCAGCATAGCGTAGGCTCAGTAGTTCCTGTGCATGGGCTTAGTTGCTCCTCGACATGTGGGATCTTCTAGGACTAAGGACTGAACATGTGTCTCCTGCATTGGTAGGCAGATTGTTTACCACTGAGCCACGAGGGAAGCCCCTGTCTAGTTTTTGTTTTTCATTTTTTTTAACATAAATTAAAATAACCTCTCCATTCACATTATGAAAATTATATGGAAGAACAGAATATTTAAAAGTAAACCAGGGACAATCTTCCAGTTATAAAATAAATGAGTCATGGAGTTGTAATGTATACCATGATGACTATAGTTCATAATACCGTACTGCATATTTGAAGCTTGCTAAGAGTAAATCTTAAAAGTTCTCATCACGTGAAAAGACATGGTAACTACATATGTTGATGGATACCAATTAGACTTATTGTGGTGATCATTTTATGATATCCCAAAATATCAAATCATATTGTTCACCTGAAACTAATATCGTATGTCAGTTTTACCTCAATTTTAAGATGTATACCAGACAAGATTAATCTTATAGCTCCAAATGAAATAATGTTTCTTTCTCATAAACCAATGGGAGTTGAATAAATTGTGCAATATTTTATGAAGAATCTAAACCTAAGGCAATTTAATAATTTGTTGGTGTCTTAAAAAAGCTAATATTTTATTTGCTGATTTTCTCTGTTGTTTTTCTATTCTCTATTTTATGTATCTTCATGCTAATCTAATCTTTAGCATTTCTTTCCTTCTGCTAAATTTGGGTATAACTTCTTCTGTAAATCTTCTATATCTAGTTTCTACTACACCTATAGTTTCTTTTTTTATATATATAAATTTTTTTTTTCCGTCTCAGGTGTACATGAGTTCCCAATCTTGAATGTCTCTGCTTTTGAATATGTTATCTAGGTTGGTCATAACTTTTCTTCCAAGGAGTAAGCGTCTTTTGATTTCATGGCTGCAGTCACCATCTGCAGTGATTTTGGAACCCCCCAAAATAAAGTCTGACACTGTTTCCACTGTTTCCCTGTCTATTTGCCATGAAGTGATGGGACCAGATGCCATGATCTTCGTTTTCTGAATGTTGAGCTTTAAACCAACTTTTTCACTCTCCTCTTTCACTTTCATCAAGAGGCTCTTTAGTTCTTCACTTTCTGCCATAAGGGTGGTGTCATCTGCATATCTGAGGTTATTGATATTTCTTCCGGCAATCTTGATTCCAGCTTGTGTTTCTTCCAGTCCAGCATTTCTCATGATGTACTCTGCATATAAGTTAAATAAGCAGAGTGACAATATACAGCCTTGATGTACTTCTTTTCCTATTTGGAACCAGTCTGTTGTTCCATGTCCAGTTCTAACTATTGCTTCCTGACCTGCATACAGATTTCTCAAGAGGCAGGTCAGGTGGTCTGGAATTCCCATCTCTCTGAGAATTTTCCACAGTTTATTGTGATCCACACAGTCAAAGGCTTTGGCATAGTCAATAAAGTAGAAATAGATGTTTTTCTGGAACTCCCTTGCTTCTTCCATGATCCAGTGGATGTTGGCAATTTGATCTCTGATTCCTCCTTTATTTCCTCAAACAGCTTTGAGTTAATGTCTAGTATACTTTAATTTCAGCCTGAAGGCTTTAACAAGTCTTGTTGGACAAATCTACTGGAAATCAACTTTCTCAGCTTTTATCTTCCAGTGTCTTCATTTTTCCTCCATTTAATTATTTATTTGGGGGCTGCACCTTGTGGCATGTGAGATCTTAGTTCTCAGACCAGAAATCAAACCCATGCACTCTGCAGTGGAAACACTGAGTCATAACCACTTGGACTACCAGGGAAGTTCTTTCTTTCATTTTTAAAAGATTGTTAAGGGGGGACTTCCCTAGGGGTACAGAGACTAAGAATCCACCTTGCAATGCAGGGGAGGCAGGTTTGATCCTTGGTTGGGGAACTAAAATCCCACATGTTGGGAAGCAACTAAGCCTGTGTGCTGTAACTATTGAAGCCCATGCAAAGCAACTAGAAAGTCCTTGTGCTGTAGTGAAAGATCTATGTGATGCAATGATCTCTCCTGCTGCCACTGTGATCCGATGCTGCCAAATCAGTAAATCAGTCAATAAATAAATATTTTCAAAGAGATTATTATGCCAGATATAGAATGTCTTTTTCTTTCAGCACTTTAAATATGTAATCTCACTGCTTTCTGACTTCCTTGGTTTCTAATGAGAAATTGGCTGTTAATCTTTTTTTCTTTAAACTTTTTATTTTCTATAGATATAGCTGATTAACCATGTTCTGATAATTTTAGGTGAACAGAGAAGGGATTTGGCCTTATATATACATGTATCCATTTCCCCCCAAACTTCCATGTCATCCAGGCTGCCACATAACATTGAGCAGAGTCCCATGTGCTATAAAGTAGGTCCCTGTTGGTTATCCATTTTAAATAAAGCAGTGTGTACATGTCCATCCCAAACTCTCTAACTATCCCTTCCCCTCATATGTCCCACTGGTTACCATAAGTTCGTTCTCTAAGTCTGTGAGTCTCTTTCTGCTTTGTAAGTTCATTTGTATCATTTCTTTCTATATTCCACATATAAGGGATGTCATATGATATTTCTCCTTCTCTGTCTGACTTACTTCAGTCAGTATGACAATCCCTAGGTAGGTCCATCTATGTTGCTGCAAGTGGCATTATTTCATTCTTTCTAATGGCTGAGTAATATCCCATTGGGCTTCTCTGGTGGCACAGTATAAGGAATCTGCCTGCCAATGCAGGAGACATGGGTTCGATCCTGGGTCAGGAAGATCCCCTGAAGGAGGAAATGGCAACCCACTCCAGTATTCTTGCCTGGGAAATCCCAGAGACAGAGGAGCCTGGCGGGCTACAACATTCAGACATTACTTAGCAACTAAAACAATATTGCATTGTATATATGGAGATCAACCCTGGGATTTCTTTGGAAGGAATGATGCTAAAGCTGAAACTCCAGTACTTTGGCCACCTCATGCGAAGAGTTGACTCATTGAAAAAGNAGTGATCTAAGATGCATATGGCCCCATCATCTCTAGCCTGAAGCCTCCCAGTGGTTATCCATTGCTTACAGGAAAATTTGCACACCCTCTTGATTTAACAACCAAGGTTCCTGATTGTTGAGTTTCCCCAGCCTCTCGAGGCTAATTCTCCTCCAGAGCTTGACTCATATTTGTCACAGATTCATGCTCTCTGCATGCATTGTTTGTGCTCTGCCTTTTGGCTTGAATATTATCTTTGAGGATTACTTGTACACACCTCCTATAATTTTAAAGACTCATTTCAAGACCCAAAGCTTTCAGGAGATCTTCTCTGTCCCTCTTAGGCAAAGTCAAGTTTCTATCTCTGTGCTCCCCAAATTGCTCTACTACTTAGACTGTGTCTGTAGGCATAAGTTATAATCTCACTTTTCTTCCCAGGTGGCTCAGTGGTGAAGAATCCTCCTGCCAATGCAGGAGGAGATGCAGGTTCGATCTCTGGGTTGGAAGATGCCCTGGATGAGGAAGTGGCAGCCCACTCCAGTATTCTTGCCCGGAAAATTCCATGGACAGAGGAGCCTGGGGACTACAGTCCATGCGGTCACAAAGAGTCCGACATGACTTAGCGACGGAAGGCTGATGCATGGTCTTACTTTGTGAGTTGAGCACTGGCTTACCTTTCTCAAGGTCTTTCATGGTTTGTTTTCTATGAACTCATATGGTTTCTTGTGTTATCTGGCCTCATCATTATTCATGGAAGTTTAGTAAACATTAATTCCTTCTGTGTAGGAGAGCATACTGAAAAGCAGAGACATTACTTTGCCAACAAAGGTACGTCTAGTCAAGGCTATGGTTTTTCCAGTAGTCATGTATGGATGTGAGAGTTGGATTGTGAAGAAAGCTGAGCACTGAAGAATTGATGCTTTTGAACTGTGGTGTTGGAGAAGACTCTTGAGAGTCCCTTGGACTGCAAAGAGATCGAACCAATCCATCCTGAAGGAGATCGGCCCTGGGATTTTTTTGGAAGGAATGATGCTAAAGCTGAAGCTCCAGTACTTTGGCCACCTCATGCGAAGAGTTGACTCATTGGAAAAGACTCTGATGCTGGGAGGGATTGGGGGCAGGATGAGAAGGGGCTGACTGAGGATGAGATGGCTGGATGGCATCACTGACTCGATGGGCGTGAGTCTGAGTGAACTCTGGGAGATTGTGATGGACAGGGAGGCCTGGCGTGCTGCGATTCATGGGGTCGCAAAGAGTTGGACACGACTGAGTGACTGAACTGACTAAACTGAGGAATTATTAATATGTTAGAGATGGGAGATAGAAAAATAAGTGAGATGTGGCTCTTGGCCTTACTTACCTCAAAGTATACAATATGCATTTTATATTTGTGGACAGCTGGGGAAACCAGGGTAAGATTCTCCTGAACAAATTAGCAACCTGATGGCACTGTGTTAGCACCCAGATGAGCCTTGGAGAAGTGCTCTGTAGTGAAATCACGCTGCGAAAGGCTGATGCAGAGGTTCCCTGTAGTCACATCCACACCACTTGCTTCTTTTAGAATGAAGGGAGCCACAGACTCTTAGTCAGTTTGTTCCAGTTAAGTAATCCTGGGCATTTCAACAGTAAGATCAGTTACAAGATGAAGCACTTGAAAGTCTGATATTTCTCGATAGCACTACCCATAGCATAATAAAAGACCTTTCTGAAGAGTGAAAGGATTTATGGCAGTTATCATTTGGTAAAGTCAGAACTGAAAATATTTTTGCTCATCTGAAACTCAGACTGCTTGCTTTCAACCATCATTTCCCCATTCTCTCATCTTGATTCTAAACGTTACTCTGTTTTTTATTGTTATTTTGGTTGTAAAGGATTAAGAAATGTTACAGTAAAATGTAGGAACTATAGAAGACTGAAAGTGCTTGGTATAATGTGTGGTCCTTTGTAATATTAAACAATCAGTGTAGAGAAACAAAAACGGGTGTCTTGGCAATTTTGCTAGATATCCAAAAAACCCTTACAAGACAAGTTAGAGAAGCAATGCTGCCTCTCTTTTTATCCTGTGACAGAGAGCTAATTCAGCGTCTTTAACAGAAGCTCAAATAAACTCAGCCTTTTCAAAAAGCCTTTATGCTCAATGTAAAGGAAAATGTGTCTTCAAATCCTGAGTTCAGCTTCCACTGGTTTCAATGGGAGTTGTACATTCAGAGCCAAGGGCTAATTTTGGTCTGTGTGCTTCCCCAATAAGTTCTCTTGGGTGATCATTTTAGCTTCAGCAAAGTGTTTCCTCTAGCTATTAGAGCCAGTGTTTAAACGTTTAAAGCAATGCGAATAGGCCAAAATCTAAATCAATATTCTGTAGAACAAATAAAGAGAAAGGAGAGCTGGGCGGCAGGCACGTGGAATGTGCTTCAATTCCCTGGTAGGCAGACCAAGGAGTTTTCAACAAGAACTTAAAAGACCGAAAAAACAGATGTTAACACAACTGTTCTCTCCCCCCTCGGTGAGAAATGACTGTTTAGGCTTTCAGATCAAGACACAGGGGTCACAAAGGGAAATGCCATGGTGCAGTGTCAAGTGAGAACCAACAGGCAAAAGGGATTCAGATCAATAGGCAGCAGCTTCCTTATCTTCCTCACTGCCAGTTATTTTTACAGCATTTGTAGAGACTTTGTTTCGCTTTTAGGTATATTACTTTGGTTCATGTATGAGTTTACATGGAAATTACACGGTATGACGGATTGCGTTTCTTCTTTTCCCCACCTACCCTTCCTCCTTCAACTTAGAGAGTTCTTACTAATATCATTTATGAGGAGGACAGCTTGCCTGTCAGTCTCTAGGGCTCTGAATATGACTCATTATCTTTTGCCCTTTGAGGACTTTGAGGGATAATAGCTTCAAACTGGAAGGAGACACTACATTGAAAGAGCATCCCAAGGCAAGTTCATCACAGTTTAACACAACACTTGACTTCACTGTTAACAGCAACTTGAGATGTGATAGTAGGAAGGGAAAAAACCTAGGGCTGTATTGGGCCTTTCATATTCTTTAAAAGAGAGTTTTGTATAAGATGGTTTAATTGCTGAGATGCAAAATGCATTTTATTATGAGGAAAATTATCCTTTTAAGAATATACTGTAGCAATAATAAAAATAAATGGAATTTGTAGAGTAGTTCATTTTTGAAGAGCATATTTTTAAATCTATTGTCCCTTGAGCCTCTAACGCAGTTTATAAAAGGATTCCCCCATTTTTCCACCCAACATATGTTCCTAATAGGTAAATACAAAGGTCCAAAGAAATATTCAGTGAGGAAAAGCTAGGGAGGTCTGAATTATAAAGTAACCATGCTTAAAATATGCAGTGACATTTAACCACAATTAAAAACAAGAAAAGGCAATGTTTTAACTTAAGTTACAGAAAACACATCAAGGCAGTAAATGCATCAGGGCAGTATCTCAGGAGGTGGACCCTCCTTGAATTAAGTGTTACTGCTGGTTTTAGAAAAGGCAGAGGAACCAGAGATCAAATTGCCAACATCCGCTGTATCATGGAAAACGGAAAAGAGTTCCAGAAAATCATCTGTTTCTGCTTTATTGACTATGCCAAAGCCTTTGACTGTGTGGATCACAATAAACTGTGGAAAATTCTGAAAGAGATGGGAATACCAGACCTGGAAACCTGTATGCAGATCAGGAAGCAACAGTTAGAACTGGACATGGAACAACAGACAGGTTCCAAATAGGAAAAGGAATACTCCAAAGCTGTATATTATCACCCTGCTTATTTGACTTCTATGCACAGTACATCATGAGAAACGCTGGGCTGGAAGAAGCACAAGCTGGAATCAAGATTGCCAGGAGAAATATCAATAAGGTCAGATATGCAGATGATACCACCCTTATGGCAGAAAGTGAAAAGGAACTAAAAAGCCTCTTGATGAAAGTAAAAGAGGAGAGTGAAAAAGTTGGCTTAAAGTTCAACATTCAGAAAACGAAGATCATGGCATCTGGTCCCATCACTTCATGGGAAATAGATGGGGAAACAGTGGAAACAGTGTCAGACTTTATTTTTCTGGGCTCCAACATCACTGTAGATGGTGACTGCAGCCATGAAATTAAAAGACGCTTACTCCTTGGAAGAAAAGTTATGTCCACCCTAGACAGCATATTGAAAAGCAGAGACATTACTTTGCCAACAAAGGTCTGTCTAGTCAAGAATATGGTTTTCCCAGTAGTCATTTTTGGATGTGAGAGTTGTACTTTAAAGAAAGCTGAGAACCGAAGAATTGATGCTTTTGAACTGTAGTGTTGAAGAAGACTCTTGAGAGTCCCTTGGACTGCAAGGAGATCCAGCCAGTCCACTCTGAAGGAGATCAGCCCTGGGATTTCTTTGGAAGGAATGATGCTAAAGCTGAAACTCCAGTACTTTGGCCACTTCATGCGAAAAGTTGACTCATTGGAAAAGACTTTGATGCTGGGAGGGATTGGGGGCAGGAGGAGAAGGGGACGACAGAGGATGAGATGGCTTGATGGCATCACCCACTTGATGGACACAAGTTTGGGTGAACTGCGGGAGTTGGTGATGGACAGGGAGGCCTGGCGTGCTGCGATTCATGGGGTCGCAAAGAGTCAGACACGACTGAGCGACTGAACTGAAATCACTGAAAAGATATTACAGGTACCCTACCTTCCAATTCCACTGGCCTTTCTGTTTTCTTATCCTGTGAAAACAGAGTTTTCTGAATTTTCTGGCTCTATTTTGAGATAATGATAAATATTTTGAGTAAAGTACAGAGGAATTCTTCATGTGGGGCTGGAATAAAATTGAGGTTTATATAGAGAATTCTGAAAGAGCGAATGGAGAAAGCCCTGGTGCAGGGGTGGGTGAGGGACAGACTGATGGTAAGGGAAAGCGGGAGGCAAACACCACCATCTGACCGCCACCTGAGACACACAGGCAGTCCTAGCGACCACACCCATGAGCAAAGAGCTGATTAACCTGTTAGCTTGACAGGAGAGAAACGTTTGTGTTAAGGGGTTGGTGAGAACCCTGGCGGAAAAGAAAGTTGGGGCCCGTGTATGGAAAACAGAATTTTAAGCTAAGGAGTTGGAAAATTCCTTGGCAAGATGAGCAACCAGGGTTTCTGAGAAGCGATATGACTCAGTGAAAGAGGTATTTTAGACAAATAAATCTGGCAGGAATGTTCAGATACGGAATAAGTCTAGTATTCAGGGGAGCAATTGGGAGGTGACCCCAGGAAGCCCCAGGCATCAAGTGTTACAAGTCTAGACTTAGTCCAGCTATGTACACATCTCACACGTTTGGGGAACACAACATGTTCTAGCATTCTCTGGAGTCTGTCAGTCTCGGTAGCTTCAGATCAAATAGGACACTTAAAAATTTGCTGCAGGAGTGTGGATGTATCCACATTGTTAACTAGAGAAATAAAACTGTGATGGAGTCCATCTGAACTGAAAGGTGGAACTGCACAGACTGGGTATAGCAGACAGTCAATTTATACAATCCTTGAAGACTATAAGCAGAAATTACTGCCTTATCTAGGAGGGAAAGGGTTTTTATTTCAGAGTTTTGGAGACTGACCAAACTTGCCAGTGTTCCGAAACCCTCAGGCCTTGGCTTTCCTTGGATTAGTTCCTATCACCCACCTCATGACCTCCTTGAGTGGCTCACTCATTGGTGAGCAAAGACTATTGCCTTTCTTGGGAAGGCTGTGTGTGTGTGTGTGTGTGTGTGTGTGTGTGTATTTTTGTGTGTGCACGCTTGCACCTGCAATCAGTCATCTCTGACTCTTTGGGGCCTGTAGCCCGCCAGGCTCCTCTGTCCCTGGGGATTCTCCAGGCAAGAATTCTGGAGTGGACTGCCATTTCCTCCTCCAGAGGATCTTCCTGACCCAGGGATCGAACCTGCGCCTCTTTTGTCTCCTGCGTTGACAGGTGGTTTCTCTACCACTAGCGCCACATGGGAAGCCCGTTGGAGGCACGGGCTTAGCCAGTCCGTGTCCAGGCCTATAGCTTGGTTAACTGGCAGCAGAAGATTTCTTGTTTACTTTCCTGGGGCTGTTTTTTCTAGGGATTATGACAGAGCAGAGATGTTTAAAACAGAGCTCTGGCATTGCTAAATATTGGCAAGGTCAAATTCTACTGAACTTTGGGATCAGTAGCGATCTGACTGTATTTTCCTTTGGGTACTTCTCTCTGCAGCTCTGGTTTTGGTGCTGCTTGTTGTTCCTGAATGTCTCTTTAAGTTAAGATGTTGCTCAGGAGTTGGTAGAGCTGGCAGACTACAACATTGCATGCTGTATTATTCATTGTTTGGTGACTAGACTTCATATCGGTGGTAAAAATAAACATGATGCCTCTCAGCTTACTTCAGTCCTTTCAGTCCTCTTGCGAATGGTTTCCTGGAACTGAGCGACTCCCTTGAAACAAAGCATGAAGAAGGAGAAGGTTGGGGGGAGGGGTCAGAGGAGGAGGGGGAAGGGAAAGGGTCACGATCAGTCTCAACCTTGGCATAATTTTTAGAAGCAGGCTGATGACACATTCAGTTTACAGAGAAGTGTAACAATTGCCCTGGTGGCACTCTAAACATAAAGCCAGTGTTTCCTGCCACAGCTGTGGCTGTCTTTTCCATTCTTTGGTTTGGAAGCGGTCATTTTAATATATAGACACCTCTCTATATAAATTAGGTTGCAATTTTTCTCATTAAGATGGAGGAACCGATTTCTGGCCATGGTGGTTTCAACTTTACTTCATAAATGAACCAGTAGGTGTTGCTATGCCAGCACTAATGTGGACTCCATAAGAACTAACTGGTCACTTTGTGGTGAGTGGGTCCCCAAATAATTCTCATTTGTGTGTTCCTTCTCAAAGCTCAAAACACTGCTCCCCAGTACTGATGTTCTAATGGGTTTATTGTGACTGCAGAGGATTTTAAATGAAGATCCCCTATTCTGCTGTGTCTGTTCATAATAGTGAGAAATAATTTCATTGACTTTCCAGTAGTTAAGTTGTTTTGGTCTTTGGAGGAACAATTGATGACCAATTTGTATAACTGGAAAAATATTTTTTCTCCTCTACTCTTCCTAATTTCTGCACTTCTTTTGTAATGTATATTATCATCACCCCAGTGTCCCAAATATACATTAAAAAAAGAAAAATGAATCTTTCTGGTATAAGCCTACAGGCATAGATAACCTTTGAAACATGCTCTTGTTTGTCGAACAAACAAGTGTATTTACACAAGACCTAACTCTTCACAATATACCTCAGCATCTCAAGTATGTTTACATTAAAAAGTGTTTTTCTATTCCTATGTGTAGGAAGAAACAAATGATTTCCTTCTGTTATTCTTTGTAAGGCTGCTGCTGTATCAATTATTAGGCAGAAACAGACATTCCTACTTCTGTTTTTGCCTTACAGTTGATAAGCAAAAACTAAAACCTTAGAAAAATATTTTCAATTTTTATATTGAAAGCTGAAGTTCTTAGAATTAAAAAAGTTTGATAATTGACTTTTAGGCAATCCACCAACTATTTCAATGTGTGATTTGATGAAAAATGCAGTTTGTATACATGCTACTGCTTTTGCATCTGAAGTTTCCTCAGTTGTACCTAGTAAGTGAAATTGCGTGGTGAAAATATGAACCTGTCAAAGCTGCTTTTCTCTTTTTTAACTGCTAAACACAACAGAAACCTATACACTTCAGATGAAAACTCATGCTTTGATCTTAAAACACTGTTTAAAGAGTGTGAATGTATATTCTGATACAGAGTGAAACCAAAGGCACTGGGTGAAGGAAATAAAGAACAAAGCTTTAGAAAGAAAGGAGAGCGATGGCTGGGGGAAATCTGAAGAATGAATGGAAAAGTGAAGCTGCTATATTTTTGTTTTCATAGTTGCAAAACTATTTAATAATATGAAGCAATAACAGTTTATCGAGCCTTTCACAGGTAGGGCTGAATCACATGAGCCAAAGCGGACATAGATTTTTCTATAAATGGCTCAGTGCTCATTTAAAAATGATCTTTCATAAAACAGTGAGATACTTCAGTTGTAGAAATCTCTTAGCACTTTCTAAATAGGAAAATAATAACACACCTTAAAGAGCGGGGTTTGGAGCAAAGTAAATAAAACTAAACATTTTTCTGCATTATTTTACAATGAATTTTCATTGATTTTCTTGGTTATATGATTTGTGGCCTGTGGTCTTTCCCCCTGCCTCTTCCCTCTCTCTCTCTCCTTTTCCTTCGTGATCCCTTTTCTCATCTTTCTGAGTGGTGTCATCTGGGGGCAACTTCAAAATAGTTAGCTGAGTGAGATTGCACAAGGTGAAGGAAAAATACTCAGTTTTTCTCCCTGTTGAGTTTCATTAGTGAAATGCTCTGAAGTCATGGGTGGTGAGTGTGAAAATATAGAGCTGTCGATTGGGTGGTAATCAACTTGATGTTTGTAGTAACCAGAGATGTAGCATTCTAATCACTCCCTCGTACCAGCACATGGAAGCTGAGTTTAATTCAGCTAAATGGCCCATGATACGGGCTCCCCTTCAATTTGATTTCTCCCCTCTGGTGAATTCTTAATCAGAATTTCCCACTATTTAGTAACTAAATTAAAATCTGTAAATTGTAGGCAACTGCATATAATGCGATGATGTATCCATAAGCATTGAAATTACTTAGAGCATTTCATGAAATGAGCATTCTAACATAATGCATTTAAGCTTTGGGATGGGAAAATAATCTGGTTAGATACAGCAATAAAGCATAAAGGATCACTTATATTTATTTCTGAAGAAAAGATGTACAATGTGGATGCTTTTTCTCAACAAAGTAGTAATTTAAAAGTAGTTATGAACTTTTCACTTAAATAATAAAGATATGCATAAACTGATTGCTTAATATATATATCAGATATTTAGATAAACATTTTGTGTACCTTCATTTGATCATTATAACCATTTAATGAGGTAGCTACTTCTATTACTCATTTTCTACATATCAGAAAACTAGGACTCAGAAAGTTTGATAATTTGCCCAAGATCACACAACTAATGGTGTTGGGGCTGGGATTCAAATTAAGGTATACCTGATTCTAGAGTCTGGGCTCTTTATGCTATGGAAATATAATCAGAACATTTTTATACATTTAGTTGTTATTATTTTCATTTATTTTGTATGAATTATTCAACTTAAACTGTGATCAAACCAAAGAAGCAATTGTGAGTGGCGTATTTATTTAGTGGAAGATTTATTTATCAGACTCCCTGCCCTGCTGGCCTTTGCAGTGGAAAGCTGAGTACTGATATGTGACTCTGAAATAGTAGGTCAGTAAAATATGAGGCTATGGAAGACTACAGCAGATGAGAATAGTGGGGGAAGCTTCCTGAAGGCGGCAAAACTTCTAAGTCAATCCTGTACAAATACATCAGTGTCTGAAAATCACCAAAATAGATGGGTAGGACAATCTGAGAATATTATTAAAGGTAAATGAGTTTGCTGTTAGCAGAAAGTGAGGTAAACATAAGAGCTTAGCGGAGCCTGGTGGGCTGCAGTCCATGGGGTCACGAAGAGTCAGACACGATTGAGCAACTTCCCCTTCTCTTTTCCCTTTCATGCACTGGAGAAGGAAATGGCAACCCACTCCAGTGTTCTTGCCTGGAGAATCCCAGGGATGGGGGAGCCTGGTGGGCTGCCGTCTTTGGGGTCGCACAGAGTCGAACACGACTGAAGCAACTTAGCAGCAGCAGCAGCAACCATGGTTGAGTATTAGAATCTAGAGTGCTTTTTGAAAACACAGACACTTAGGCCCCATGCTTGACCGATCTTAAAGTTCTGTGTTGGTGAAACTTGGGCAATGGTATTTCTTAAAAGTTCTAGGAATTCTAGTGCACACCTGTTGCTGAGAATCACTGATAACAGCTGTATTGATGTATTTGTGTTGGGGTCAAGAGGAAAATGAAGTAGAATAGGCTTATACAGCTATGAAAGATGGAAAGATTTTGACATTAGACTTGATGGTATAGACACATGAATATAACTAGATAGTCTTGATCAAGAGAGGTCAATTCAATGTGGTTGACAAGAACTGAAATCTTATATGTACAAGGTACTGTAGAGGGACCTGACAAGTTGAACCAAATCTGACCTTTGCTCTTGAATGTTTCATAAATATAGTAGGAGGTATACTGATAGCCGTTAAAGTATGTGCATATCAAGGATTATAACAGAAATTCAGACATGCTCTGGCATAGAAATATTCTACTTCTGATTGTAAATGTCTAAAGATTACCAAAAGAAGATAACTCTCATTGGAATTTTGACCCAAAAGTAAGCCTGAATTTTTGAGAGACATGAAGCGAAGAGCATTCTTGGTACAGAAATTAACAGTGTTCAGAGGCTCAGAACTTATTTGTGGATGAGGGTAGGAATCACAGTGAAAAGGGGCTGATGAGAAGGGGAGAGGCCTCAAAGAGAAAGAAAGGCCGTGAGTCCAGCATGCCGGCATGCCCAGCTAAAGGCCAAAGTGTGGCCCCTGACACTTGATGTAATAAATTCCACGTTCCTCCTCAAAAGTCTGCAAGTGCTACTCATAAAGTGCAGCTCAAGGTTGTCTGGGGGTAAGAGAAGGAAGGACAGGCCTGCCTTTGCACAATGTTAAAAATGCTGAAAGATTGTGTTTAATTCTTATGACTGTTTAAAAAATGTTTTTTCTTGGTGTCTTCATTACTCAGTCTTCATCGTTTTGTTTCTATATGGGATGGTTATCACCAAGCCTACTATGAAGTAGTAATTGTAGTGAAAGTGAAAGTTGCTCAGTTGTGCTCAACTCTTTGTGACCTCATGAATTCTCCAGGCCAGAATTCTGGAGTGGGTAGCCATTTCCTTTTCCAGGGTATATTTCTTTCACTTTGAAAAGGTCTCTCTCCTCAATCAGAGACTTCCCTTCCTGTTTGAGTCAGCTCTTTCTTTTTGGGTTTACTTTTTTGGCTCATGGCTTTTGGGTTGCTCCCTTCCTTTTGTGAAGTCGCTCAGTTGTGTCTGACTCTTTGCGACCCCATGGACTGTAGCTTGCCACGCTTCTCCGTCCATGAGATTCTCCAGGCAAGAGTACTGAGTGGGTTGCCATTTCCTTTTCCAGAGGATCTTCCTGACCCAGGGATTGAACCAGGGTCTCCTGCATTATAGGCAGATGCTTTACCATCTGAGCCACCAGGGAAGCTCCTTTCACTGGAGCACATTCCCAAAATCTTTCTAATAAAGGGTGTGAGAAAAACCGTAAGTGTTCTTCTATGTCTGATAATGTCTTTATTCTTGACATTTTTCTTCTTGCAGGAAAATTTTAGTATTTCCTCTTTTTCATAGTGTTCTGAAATATTGTGAGGGCATCTCCTAATATGACTATTTTCATTTGTTAATATTTCTGTTCTTTTAAAAAAATATTTCTCTTCTTTTAGTGAGTTGCTGGAAGCTGGAAAACAACCTTACAAACTTTGGAATTTTATTTTGTACCTTTTCTTTGATAATTGTCTTCTCTCCATATGTCAGATGTTGACCCTCCTAGCACAAAACCTGTATTTTATAAAATTTGTTTCAGACTTTCCATCTTTTTTCTGTTTCTTTTTGAAATTATTCTGCTTAATCTTTTGAGAGATTTTTGTTTTCCAACCCATTATCATTTATTTCATTAATATTTTTAATTTGAAAAAGCCCTTTCTTGTTCTTTGACTGTTTCTCTTTTCACTGAACCTTGTTTTGTGTGCAATAATAACTAAGGGCTTTTAAAAATTACTTATTTTTTGCTTGTGCTGGGTCTTCATTGTTGCACGGGTTACCCTCTAGTTGTGGTTCACAGGCTTGTAGCATGAGAGTGAGTAGTTGTGTTTCCTGGGCTCTAGAGCACAGGCTCAATAGCTGTGGCTCACGGGTTTAGTTGCTCCGCAGCACGTGGGATCTTCCTGGGCCAGGGATTGAACCTGTATCTCCTGCATCGGCAGGGGGATTCTTTACACCGAGTCACCAGGTGAGCCCCAACTAAGGGCTTTTTTTTTTTTTTTTTTTTTTAGTGCTTCAGTATTTGTTTTTTTTCTGGGATTATGCATTCTGATTGATTTTTACCTCTGTTTTGTGTCTTGAACATTTGTCTCAAGTCCGGTCTTGACCATATTTAAAAGTAAGATCTCAAAAACTGAATGGGAAACCTGTGTTTTTAGGTGTGGCTCGTGAACTGGAAGGGATTATTTTGCTATTACTATTTGGGAGGCTGATGCTTAATGCTAGAGAAGTGCCGTGTGTCAGAATGTAGCGGTCTTTCTCTAGGCTTATTCAGTTTTTCCAGAGGAAAGACATTCATTCTTCTACCAAGGGTATAAAGAAGCTAGTTACTGGTGTTTACTGCAGTTTTCTGTAATATGTGGCTCATGAGTCCAGAATTTGTTGGAAGCTAACTGACATCTTTTTTAACGTCATCCTTTTGTGAAAGCATTTGTGTTTTTGTTCATATCATTTATTATTCCTGTATCTGCCTAACATTCTCCATAATTTTGTTGTAACTTTTTATCTGCCCCTCTCTGGATTCCATGCTAGGCCCCCTAGGCAGTGTAGTTAGGATCTTTGCTGGACATTCCCTCAATGTATTTTGGACTTTGTTCTTGAGTACGTGGTACTTGTTATAGGTTCATGACTTCTCTTTCTTGGCTATTTTTTAGTGAGGTTTGGGATAAGCACGGGTAAATTTGTATGTATAATCCACATCTTTAGATCAAACTTAAGGCCTGACTGGATATTAAATTCTTCTATAAAACCTTCCTTTCTTGACTTCTTGATCCATGCCAATAGGTCTCTTCTCAAAATCCCTACTATAATAAAATCAGTGTTTTCATTGGCACTAATAATTATCTGATTTTTTCTATATATTAATTGCAGATTTTTGGTCAGATGATGGCTTATATTTCTTTAGAATTCTCCCAGTGCCAATATTTATACTGGACAAGTAGTAGATGACTTGCAAACAATTGTTGATTAATCGGATTTAGGAAATGAAGGATTAAAAAAGTTGCATCCATGACTGGTAGTAGAAGTCTTGGTGGTAAAGTGATAGAAATACCGGCAAAGACAGAGAAATTGGAGAGGGAAGTTAGTGAATGCAAGTGGACATTTGTCAGATGTACTGTTTGCACAGAATCGTTAAATACACTTTCTAACTTGATGTTGCTTACCTTATTAATCTCTCCAAAGCTGAGGGCAATAATTCACTCTCCCAGCTGCCTCTGCAGATATGATGGGTATATTCATTCGCTCAGTCATGTCTGGCTCTTTGTGGCTCCATGGACTGCCGCTCATCAGGCCCCCTTTCCATGGGCTTTTCCAGGCAAGACTATTGGAGTGGGTTGCCCTTTCCTACTCCAGGAGATTTTCCCAACGCAGGGATTGAACCTGTGTCTCTTATGTCTTCTGCACTGGCCAACGGAGTCTTTACCACTGGCGCCACCCGGGAAGCCCAGACTGCTTTGCAGATATGATGCAGTTATGTAATTGATGATCCTCACTGAGACTTCAGAAGTGGGCAATGAGAAAAAAGCCTATGAGTAACTCATTTCAGATGAAGGTGGTGGCAGAGGTACTCGACCTTCCAGGTTAGCAGTAGAAGAGGCTTGGTGTCCTGAGCTAGGTCCCTTGGGCAGTGCAGGAGGGGTCTTTGCTGGTAGTCCTTCAGTTGGTTTAGGTACTGTTCCTGACTACATAGTCTCTAAGCCTGCCCTACAGGTGATCTTGGACACTCTGTATTCATTCTTGAAGAATCCATTGTGTTTGTTTGCATCTAAGAATTCTGAATGCTAAAGCAAATAATAAAAAGTATGCATGTGTGAAATAAGGTATAAAATGAAACAGAAGTAGGTCTCACGGTTTTTTTTTTTTTTCAAACATGTAAACATATGTATCAAGTCAAGATACGCAGATCTCTACCCAAAAAGTGGAACTCAAAACAAGAGGACAAAAGACAGGTAAATTTAACATCAGCCGTAGTACAGGAAAGGAAAAAGACATGTAGCTTCCCATTTTATAATGATATAAAAATGGAGGAATCAGGGGTACTCATCTAATTTGGTTCTGGAGTAAAATGCCTTTAAAAATACATTCATCTAAGTCTGAATATTTGAGAACTCTTTGGGGATTGAGCACATTACTTCTCCCTCTAATTCTTGTCAGGTTAGTGTTGGTGTTAAATTTTGTAACTGCTTATTGGCGTTCCTTCATTTGCTCTCCGACCTACTTGGCACTATGTGGAAGAAACCATGCTCTGAAGAAAGGTAAATGCATGCTCTTCTGTTACCATGAGTGAATTGTCCTGGATTAAGGCAGTCAGCATATTCAGAAGCAAAGACATTATTTTGCCAACAAAGGTCTGTTTAGTCAAAGCTATGGTTTTTCCAGTAGTCATGTATGGATGTGAGAGTTGGACTATAAAGAAAGCTGAGCAGAGAAGAATTGATGCTTTTGAACTGTGGTGCTGGAGAAGACTCTTGAGAGTCCCTTGGACTGCAAGGATCAAACCAGTCCATTCTAAAGGAGATCAGTCCTGAGTGTTCATTGCAAGGACTGAAGCTGAAGCTGAAACTCCAGTACTTTGGCCACCTGATATGAAAAGCTGACTCATTTGAAAAGACCCTGATGCTGGGAAAGATTGAAGACAGGAGGAGAAGGGGACAACAGGGGATGAGATGGTTGGATGGCATCACTGACTCAATGGACATGAGTTTGGGTAAGTAAATTCTGGGAGTTGGTGATGGACAGGGAGGCCTGGCATGCTGTGGCCCATGGGGTTGCAAAGAGTCAGACACGACTGAGTGACTGAACTGAACTGAAGACAATCACGGAAATAGTGTTGGCTTTGATTGGAATTTCTGTTCCTACTATTATTTAGGAAGGCTTGGCTAACCTATATATACAGAAAGATGAGGCAGTTAATGTACATGTATGTAGGGAAATGTTAGGGTGTGGAAATGGGATTATGTGTAAAGAAAATAAACTTAGTTTAGTTTTAGACATGTTGGGATTTCAGGGCTTCCATGGTGGCTCAGACAGTGAAGAATCTGCTTGTAATGCAGGAGACCTAGGTTCCATCCCTGGGTCAGGAAGATCCCCTGGAGAAGGGAATGGTAACCCACTCCACTATTCTTGCCTGGAGAATTCCATGGACGAAGGAGCCTAGCGGGCTACAGTCCATGGGTTCACAAAGAGTTGGACATGACTGAGTGACTAACTCTTTCACTTTCATGTTGGGATTTCAAGGGTAGTGTGAGGTGTAACTGGGAGTATGAAAGGGAAGCTTGGGTGGGAATTTATGCCAAGAGAGAGACAGCAAACCTTATAATTGAAGCCAGGAAAACATGCTATTTCCAAAGAGAAAGTAGAGAGACAGAACAGAGGGCCTGGTACTGAGCATGGAAGGAAGCTCCTGTTAAGGGGTATTGGAAGACAAACAGCCAAGAAAGAGAATGGAATAATCAGAGAAGTAGGATGAGAAACAGAAGAATGGTATTTTCATGGAAATCAAAGCAAGTTCAATGAGACTCTTTAGAACAGCCCGGTAGTATGAAACTGAGATGTTTAGGCTCTGTGCTTTGTATCTTAACCCCTTTTATTTCATGATACATGAAAGAGTTAATAAATATTTGTATGTATAAACAAATAGCCCAGGAACACAAGGATTAGGAAAAATAGAGTATATAGTTATCTTTTGAAACTTTAGTATATTTGGAAGAGGCAAGCATAGGTTTTAGGGATTTCAGGAGAGAATGAGAATGTAATAAGCGTGGATGACATAGATGGCATGTTTGACGAATTTGGATGGAGAGAGTAATATACGAAATAAGATACTTATCAGAGACAGCAGAACCCAATGAAAGGATTTAAAAAATTGGAATAGATCTTAGTGTAACTAATGGTTAAAGGAAGAAAACAGTAGGAAGAGTGGAATTACAGCGAAAGTATTAACTGTAAGAAATGCCATGTATCGAACGTTTTCTTATCTAGAGAATTTAGAAACAGTATTTATAGATGTATCTATTTTAATACAGTACTATGAAAAATAATTCAGATCTGATCTACTTCAATCTACTTTATTGTACAGTATAGAACCTTAGATCGTGGGATTTTGGAATTCCAACAACCCTCATCCTTCTTATTTTATGAAACAGAGCCCAGGAACAAAGTCAGATCTTAAAGACTGGTATAGATTCAAGGATTAGCCAGAATGAGGATTAGCCTAAAGTCACTTTCTCTTGGTATACCGATCAATTGAACAATTCAAAAAATCTACCCCTAATCAAAAGCACAAAGAATGGATACAACTTCTTGAGCCTCCCTTTGTTTGTATCAGCTGGGGTGCAGGCTACACGGCTCTAACACAGTGGACCTGATCACTTGATCTGCCGTATCTTAAGAGTGATAGAAGTCTCTCTCTCTCTCATGGAAAAGTGTATAGATGAATGGTATAGGGCAGAGAAGCCTGGCATGCTGCAGCCCACGGGGTCACAAAGAGTCGGACACGACTGAGTGACTGAACTGAACAGGGCTGTTGGAGAAGCCCTGTCACCATCGCATGACCAGCAGCAGGGAGACAGAATTCAAGGCTGATAGTCTATACAAAGGTGACTCAGAAATTGTATGTGTGCCTTTTATACATCTCCTATAGGCCTAAATTTAGTTATATGACCTCACTTAGCTACAAAAGAAGCTAGGAAATATAATCCGTAGTGGGACACCCTTGCTGTTACTGCTTTTTAAATTCTTCACACTCTTGTATAAACATTCCTCCTCATAGCATTAGGTGTTTCAGATGGGAGAACTGAGGCAATGAAACAGACAAGTGAAATGAATACTTAATGAAACATCACACCATATTGAATAAATATGAGAGAGATTAAATACAAATTTACAGAGGCATCTATTTAAAACGACAATGCTATTTGGGTGCCTGTTTGAGTTTCTACCATGCAGCATTTTCAGCCAGTGTGTGTCTGTTGTCTCTGGGCAATTACAATTATTCAGCATCAAAATCTTAGCTCTGGGACCAGAAAAAAGAATCTAAAAAGCATTCACTGATAGTCTGATTCAGAACAACTGCTTTTCCCTTTGGTCTATTCATGCATATTTCAATTGGCATTAATGTAAAGTACCTCGTGGACTCTCTTCTACATGAAATCCTTGTTCTCTACTTGGCAGCCGTCCTGGCATGAGGTTCTGAATGGTCATTCTGGGATGGTAAATCAGCAATCCTCAGCTGATGGGTCTAACAATGAGGAGATTGCTGGAGGCAGGTGGTGTTGTGAGGCTTAAATCTGTTGGCATTAAGTGACAATTCATATTTGCTACAGGAGCAGTAAATTGCACTGTTTTAAAACAGGAAGTCTGAGTTAAAAGCTGTGTAAAACCATTATACTGTAGCCAGCACTCCAGGCTTTTCTAATTAGGTCATTTGGAAAAAGATGACCTTTAGTTTTCTGTGCCTCTTTGCTGGGGACACATGTTTCTAATTATCATTTGTATGTTACTACGCCAAAGCTGTTGACAAGCTGAGCTTTTTGTGTGAGCGTATGTGTATGTATGTGTGTGCCTGTGTGCGCACTCTGTGAAGTTAATAATATTTTTGTGTTCTAGCCCTGGCCAAACAGAAGAAGATGGAAACAATGTGTGTTTTAATTTTAACATCAGAGCAACCAAAAATCATACGGATTTGAGTGAAGAACACACTAAGGGAAATTTTTGACATCCCCAGTGTTTTAGGCCAACTTTGACTGTACCTTTGTCTGAAATCAATATATCAAATATTTCTTCGGTTTTGGGCTGGCAAGTGTGAACACACTGCGTAAGTTACAAGGGGGAAAATGAATGTCAGTCCACACTGTTACTAGAAATATACGTGCTGGTCATGCTTGAAATTCTGTCCAAAACCAAAAATCTTGTATCTTCTAAGGCTCATGTGTCCTTCTGTATGTTATTTTTAGAATGTTCACAGATGCAAACAAATACTGTCTTTCTAATGACCACTTATTCCAAAAGAAGTTCTGAATACAGGCACAACATGATTGTGATTCAAAAATATATTCCATGTATGTGGAGCTAGCCCAAGAAGCAAGGCATTCCCTAAGGCTGGTTTTTCCGCTGACTTCCTTTTCTGTTGTGGGAAAAGTTTCTCAATGCGCTATCACTGATAGCACATTTTCTTCATGTGATATCACAAAATCATAAACTCATTGCTGACAGGCCTTTGAGAAGTCTTCTAGCTCGTGGTCTGCCTTGAGGCCTTTCTGAACTTACACTCTCCTGGAATGTAATGGTCTACTCTTTACTTAACAATCTCTCACAAGGGAGACTTGACAAGGAAGGATGGTACTATCTAAATGTTTAATATATAAATTACCCTGGCAGTTTGAGGAAAATGTATGGAAGATGAGTTGAAGTTTATTATGAAATTGCTAATAATTTATTCAACTCAATTTTCTCTTAGAAGTTCTATAGTGGGTATTGATGGTTCTCTAATGGAGCAGTTTCCAGTCTGGAAAGGGAGCTGCCAGTCATAGCATGTCAGAGGTAGGTGAGTTACTAAGGCACCTGGAGCTGGAGTTCCGAGCTGCATAGCCATCGGTCAGACCTAGGTGAATCTATCACACAGGTGAAGGGTTTCCAGTGATATGAAAGCTTTGGCCTTTCCTTTTCTTTTTTCTTACTCTTGGTTGTTGGAAACTATTTACTGTTGAGATGTTTATCAATCATTAAAGCATCAGTTGCAAATGGCTGAAAGGAACCTTTTGAGCAGATGATAGGGTGGAGGGTATGTGTCCAGGAGACAGTTACTCTGGCCAGTCCGACAGCTGGTTAGGGTCATATTCGTGAGATTGCCGTGAGAATGCACGTGGTAGATCTCCAGGTACAAGCACTATAATTGACCAGACTTGCCCAGATGTTGCAGGCTGACATCTATCCCCACATTTGCACTCAAGCCACACTTTCCAGACAGGAACCCAGCCAGGCAAGGTTACTAAGGCAGATTCATCCTGGGTGACATGCAACTCCTCTGACAGCCCTCTGATTCCTGGACTTCCCCACTGCCTTGCTGAGCCTCTCTGAAGCTGTTGGATAGTCCAGGAGGCTTCAATCCAACCTTTATTTCTCATTTTGCCTCACTCAGGGTTTGGCTTGTGTATGAATCTCACTATTCTTCTAGTTTCTCCTGGCTTCCTTCTCACTTTCACCTGCACTTGCCCTAATTAAATCCTTGACTAGGTAGACATTATGCCCTGAACACCACAAACACTAGGATGAGGTACTTGAAAAAATTTATTTTGAAGGCTCAAGGGTTTGATAAGAGAATAACAAAGTGAAAAAAGGAGAGTTTACCACTGGTTCAAGTCTCATCAATCCTGGATGCCATCTGCCATGCTCATTATAGGGAGCATCCTTTTCACTGATTTTTCTTAGTGCCTTGCCTCCTGTAACATTGTTGGGAGTCATTTTATCTCCCTTGGAAGGGATCCCTTCAAATCAGTTCTTCCTAGAACTCTCCCTACCTCCTTCCTCTTTTCGTTACTGAATGAAACTTGAATCCGCTTGCCTATGCCCAGTGAAGCCAGTCTACTGACACCTGGCTGTGGTGAAGGAACGTGCCAGCATTTATGTAAGGCACCAGACAAGGAGTCTAGGCAGCGAGTGCTGAAAAATACAAACTCCCAGTTGGGTTTCAGGAGCATATTTTCAAGGCCAGGTGAGGGAGAGGGATCTTAGGATTTGTGATCAACTCACGCAGGAGGAGAAGGGGCTGACAGAGGATGAAATGGTTGGATGGCATCACTGACTCAATGGGCGTGGGTTTGGGTGGACTCAGGGAGTTGGTGATGGACAGGGAAGCCTGGCATACTGCGGTTCATGGGGTCGCAAAGATTTGGACACGACTGAGTGACTGAACTGAACTGAACATGGACAATTTTCTGATTGGTGGATGGTGAAGTAAAGGGCAATATCAGAGGGATTAACATGATCAGTCCTTGGGCTCCAGTAGGCCTGGTGTCTTGTGTGCTCATGATCATCAAATAGTTAACATCTTCCCTTTGGTAGGGGTTTTCCTATCTGTAAAACAACTCAGCAAATGTGCATCAGATACTATTATCTAGGTATTTCAGAGAAGAGCTAAAGTAGAAGATAATGGGGGAGGGATTTGTCCTAGGAAGGCTCCATGGGGTCCTAGGCAGTTAAAATTTCTCACCTTGGCCAAGGAATTTAAAAGGAGGTTAGCACCACACTGGTTTCCACAGAAATGCTGCTTGCAAAGCCATCATCAGGCCTCAGAGTCTGAAATTCCCTATTTCAGAATAAGACTTGGCCTTTTCTTTTGCATAAAACAAAGAATCATTAAAGTAATTCTCCCCTACTCCAAAAACAAAACAAAACAAAAACAAACAACAAAAAAGAAGCAGCAGCACTCTTTACATAAGATTATATATTGCTTTTACTCCTAGAACAGAAATTTCTTTAACTTGGCGCTGTTGACATTTGGGCCTAGTAAGTCTTTGTTGTGGGAGACTGTCCTGTACATTGTAGGATGTTTAGCAGCATGCCTAGAGCACCACCACCCAGTCATAACATCCCAGAGTGTCTCCACACTTTGCCAAATGCCCCCTGCGGGCTGGATCACTTCTGGTTGAGAACTGCTGCCCTGGAGCAACAGGGACAAACTGAAGGCATCTTTTAAGGTAGCATTTTACTTCTATATGGATGGCCACCTACAGTGCACATTAACTAATGTAACCTAAAAAGTCAAGTTCAAGGAAGATGGTATATGTAGATGTGCATGCAAGCAGCCATCTATCTTTGTTTTGCTGTGAAAAGTGACTTGATTTACTATCAACAAGATCACTGGCTGGTGCAGAAAAAACACTGAAAATTTCACATTCTCTGCTAAACCAACCACACAGCCAAAGCATTGAAATATGTATAGAACTATATCTTTTATTACTTCCAAAAGTAACAGAGATCTGCTTCTGCCTTTACTTTTATTTACAGTGAGAAACTGGCTTATATGACATGTATATGACTTATATTCGCGTTCGGATCTCTTGGCTGAGTCAAGGATGCCTGTGCTCTGGGGCCACCTTTGTGATGCAGGCTGTTCCGGAGGTGGAGTGTCCCTGGAGGGAATGAGGGCAGTGCCTGCAGCTGACAGTGGCCAGCTGCTGATTTCCTCTGGTTATGTCTGACACATCTCTATTGTCTGCTGCATTGTCACATTTTTAACACCTGGCTTTATCAGATGTTTTCGCCTCACTGGTGAAAGCAGGTCTGTTTGCTAGAATGACCCAGTGAGGTCATCTGAGTTTTGGCCTTCATTTTAGGATGACTCCGAAGGGCAAACAACTTTTGGGAGAGACTATTGTGGTATGTAGGTAGAGGTAAAGTTTTGTTTATCTCTTTGGATCATTGAGTATTAGACCTAGAACATTGATAAGGCCCAATGATCTAGGAATTGGGATGTATATGAAGATCTCACCATTTAGGCTTTTCCTGATAAATAACATTTTCTGGCTTGCACATATTTCCTCCTCTCCACCTTTGGATCAAATCATAGAACCAAGACATACGCAATGTAGCGGCTATATGATGTTGCAGAACAGAATATGCCTGAATTTTCAAATGTATGGAAAGCACAGCAATTGCTGTCAGAATTCACAGAACTGGATTATTGTTGAAGGTAAATCTCATATAGAAAGTGCTGTAGCAGGCTTTGGAATTTGGGTTAGGCTTCAAAGGTTGAGCAGGAATTTTGATTGGCAGAGAGAAAAGTTTGTGCAACATAGATGTGGGGTATGTGTCTACACATCGAAACAGTCTGAGTGAAAGCTTTGAAGTGAAATGCCACTGGGAGGTGGTCCTGGCAGAGAAAATTTTGGCAAGATTTTGACAATTTGGGCAGGTAGGATGGAGTCCATCCTGTGGCATTTAGAAACTTGATAATTTCTTAACTACTTCGGCAGCTGTAATGACAATAGAATCACTAAAATCCGACTTGGGGGTGGTACCCACTGTTCTAGAAACAAGTCTCATCTATAAAGCATCACAGAAAAATCCATTTACTGAGAGTATAACAGGACAACAAAAGTTCATTTGTGAGAGTTTTGCTCTCCAGAAGTAAGCAGGGAGTTGTGAAAAATCAAAAGAAATTCCTTTCTTTGTGAGTGATGTGCATAAAAGTGAGTAAGCATCACCGTGCTTCAGTGCTCATGGACATTGCGTGGCATGGAGTTTACATGGTGAAGAGCACCTCTCCGTGCTAAGCACGCAGTAAAGTCTGTAGTCGGAATGGGCCACAACTTGAATATTGATTTACAAGCTATTGATCTTAAATTGTCATAGGCTGATTTTAGAGATACAAAGCATGTCGGCTAGGTTGCTTGTAGAGTTTCAGATCAAATCATCTTACACATATACTGTTGGCTCGGAAAGACTGGGACTAAGGGTGAATGATGATTTTTAAGTTGTTTTCTTCTTCTGTTTATTGAGGCTGTTCCTTTTCCATTTGGATTCATAGAATTCCAAGAGTCTGAAGAAAAACAACTTTAAGTTTCAACTTAAAGAAAACATAAATGTTACTTCCAAATATTACCATTATTTAAACTCTGCCTTGTTCCTAAGACATCTATTAAAAGAGATTGTTTACCACTGAAGAACCTTCTCTGAGGCATATTGAAAATAAAAAACTTAGTATATTTCATGAGTCCAAAGTGGAGATAACTGAAAATTATAAAAATTAAAAGCTGGAAAATTGTGGCTGCATGTAGAGGTAGTGGAAGGCAAATCTTTATTTTTTTGTTTTTAATCTTTCCACCTGGACAAGATGAGGAGTTGGGAAAGGAAGGCAAGCAGAGTATTTGGTAGACATCTCTTGCAGTGAGCGTTTGATGGTTTGATCTTGGGGTCAGCCACTGCACTGCCACCAACCTAAGGAATGACCCTCAAATGTTGGTAGTGAAGATGTCTGGTTCTGACATGAGGAGCTGTCTCTCCCCTTGTGCTGTTGAGAACACCAGGACAACCATTTTTCTACACACTCAAGGTGGCAAAAGAGTTTTGGAGTTAGACTAGGTGAACTTGGACCACACTAAACGCTGTTGGGCGAGCCACATAGATCTCTGCTCCTCCGTTTCCTCTTCTGTTCGCTGAGGCTGCTCCTCACAAAGGTCCCTCTTCTGCTCTAATTAATTTGTTTCATCTTCTAAATCTATGCCTCCAAAATTCACTGTTTTCTATTTTATGTTAAAAATTTATGGCGTTTTATAAAAATCTCGTTTATGTTTTTATCTCAATGAAAAATATCACATTTTACTTTTTTCCAGAAGATCACTTTGTTTTTTCCAGCTTTATTGGAATATAATTGGCATAAAACAGTCAGCTTAAGATAAACAAATGTGTTGATCTGATACACTTATATTGAAAAATGATTACCGCCTTAGCGTTAGTTAGCACTTCTTTCATGTCACGTAATTACCATTTCTTTTTCATGGTGAGAATTTGTAAGAGCTACTCTCTTCGCAACTTTCAAGTATTAAAAAAAAAAAAACAACACTTAAAATTAATGAGTCCAGTGGACACTGTTATAATATGGATCTTTCTTATCCTGTGGCTTCTACAATCTCTGGGAATGTGACAGTGTAACCCCAAAGGTACTTCAGTTAAGGGGGTAGGAGATTAAGCATTGTGAACTAATATCTGCTCTTATTAGTCAGAATAGGGTCACTTATACTATGCCAACAAGTAATCCTAAGGTTTTAATGGCTTGAAATAAGAAAGGCTTAGTTTTCCTCATGGCATATAGCCCCCACCAGTCAGCTGGGGAGTTCTGCTTGTTCTTAATTCAGGGCCTAGGGAGAAGGCAGCTCTATCTCTGTGCTTTTGTGATCCAGGCTGGTCAACACAGGACAATAGACATGCAGTGAATCGTTTCCTGGCTCTCAAATCAATCACATTTCCCCAGCCCCAAGTTACAGGGGCATACCCAACTGCAAAGAAGAATGAGGCAATGCCATTCCACAGAGTTCCAGAAATCAGCAGAAAAATCTGGTGGACAGGGCTAACTAATGATGACCACATCAGCTGAAATCAAGAGCGGGGCCGAAGGAGGTGCCTG
This sequence comes from Neotragus moschatus, assembly GCA_006410615.1. Classification (NCBI taxonomy): domain Eukaryota; kingdom Metazoa; phylum Chordata; class Mammalia; order Artiodactyla; family Bovidae; genus Neotragus; species Neotragus moschatus. The sequence continues at coordinate 291,039 of SJYA01003259.1, forward strand.
GGAGATAAGGACAGTTTTGGAGGTGTCACCACAAGGCGACCAGCTGCCCTGGAGCCTCTTCACAAAGCGGACTCATAAAATATATTCAGGACTGTTGTATTTTGCTTTACTGTTCACACTCTGCTTCACAATATCTTTCTCCAAAGAGTATATGGGACTTTTGATGACAGTACTGTCACATGCTAGCCCGGCTTTCCGAGGTCACTTTCAGAAACTACCTTGGATGAAATCATGGGGTGTTTTGAATCCTTTGGTTGTACGTGATAGTTTCCTACAAGGTTTTCCCTTTGAAACAGGTTAAATATAGCCATTGTCTCTGGATTGTACTAGTTTAAGTATCAGAAGGGCACCTTATCTCTTAAGTTCTTAAAGGCCACCTTATCTCTTAAGTTCTTAAACAGTTCAGTTCAGTTCAGTCGCTCAGTCATGTTTGACTCTTTGTGACCCCATGGACTGCAGCACACCAGGGCTCCCTGTCCATCACCAATTCCCAGAGTTTACTCAAACTCGTCTCCATTGAGTCGGAGATGCCATCCAACCATCTCATCCTCTGTCGTCCCCTTCTCCTCCCACCTTTAATCTTTCCCAGCATCAGTGTCTTTTCAAATGAGTCAACTCTTCACATCAAGTGGCCAAAGTATTGGAATTTCAGCTTCAACATCAGTCCTTCCAATGAACACCCAGGACTGATCTCCTTTAGGATGGACTGGTTGGATCTCCTTGCAGTCCAAGAGACTCTCAAGAGTCTTCTCCAACACCACAGTTCAAAAGCATCTTAAAGGGTACTCATTATCAAAAGAAGAGAGTATTCTCCTTTTGATACTCATGTTACTGCTTCATATGGAAGCAGGAAGGACCTGAAAACACAGTCGCTCTGGTGGTGGGAGCTAGCCAGTCTAGCTGGGGTCCTTTTCAGTGGCCCTAGGGCCTCTGACTTCTGGTTGTGTGGGAAGTCCATGCCAGTTTTATACATCTTCCTCCACCTACAAAAATAGCCGATGACCATTAGGGGGCATTTTCCTCATGACTATATCTTTTGTAACATGATGCCAGGCGCTGTAGAAAATCTGAGGTAAACCACGCCTCTTCTCTTTTTTGGAGGCTCCTATTTTTTTACTTTATTAAAAAATAAAGTAATGCCAAAAAGGATCATAGAAACTGTGATGAATTTAAAGTTGTTGGATGAAATGCTTCTTTTCAAAACTCTTGCCAGTACGTCTATGAAACTTTAGGTATAATTTCATTTGGAGATATCAAAAATCTAAATTGGAGTCTTATTTTGAATATGAAGCTTATGCCAAATGGTTCTCTTGGATCCCTCATCCCCATTATCCCCATGATCGGTCCTGGAAGTAACTGTAAGCCATTCTGTCTGCCTTTAACACACTCAAAATCAACTGAGTGAGCAGTGTTAAAAATGCTAATACAGGTGGGTATATAATAAGGTTCTTAGTTGGCAGCAGATACTGGATGTATTTTTTAGAGTTCAGAGATGAAGTGGGTTAGAGCAGCCGAGAGCGCTTGCATGCAAGACTTGGGATAAAAGGATTTTAGGAACAAAAGCAACAAGATACTGATTTCCTCCTATAAATTTACATTCAAGTAAAATTGGCTCTATTGGACCTCTGAGCTCTTCTGAAATCCTGTATAATTTAAGCCCTGTGCTGCTGTCCCTTTGAAGCTGGCTAATATGTGAAGCCACAGCCACCAACGATGCAGATTTGAGAGTGAACAATGCACTCTGCTCACTCTTCCTTTGAGTCCAGGAGGGAGCTAATAACTTTCCTTCCCGGGCATGCAAAACCTAGTGGGGGAAGCCCAGTGTGGATGGCTGAATTGATGCAGACAAGCCTTCTGGAGGGGCTTCTAAAGCCCTCCTGCCTTTGAAGTGAGTCAGGATACCTCATGTGGAGCTGTCCTAGGCATGGTGGGACCAGATCCACAAAACATTCTTGCTGTAGCGGGGCTGCAGGCATTCCCTCCAGCCTCCTGTTTGGACAGCAGGAGCCAAGCAGGAACCCAGCAGGAACCGGGGGAGCACACCCCATGGAGTCACCAAGTCTGCAAGAGCAGTTACCACCCATCGAATCCTGTTCCCCAATGTGGTGCTGGCTGGAGTGGGAAGGGGGCTGCTCATCAGACTGAACTTTCTTCTAAGAGTTTTTTTTTTTTTTTCCCTCTTTAAACCAAAGGCAGAATTTTTGTTTGAAAATGATTTCTTAGACTGGTTTTAGTTAGAAATTTCCATAGGGAACAATAGAACTATAGTACATTTCTAATTTAAAACTTTGCATTTGTTGATGAAGTCATGAAAATAACTAGACTAGGCAACGCAAACATCTGTTACTTTCAATCTTTTCTCCTTTAGCTTGCAGCAAAATTGTGGCACTGGTCTTGGAATGTGGGCTCTGTGTCTGATCAATATTTTAAGGGGTTTGGAAATGCACAAGAAAGTATAGATAAGAGTCTCTGCTCAAAATGTATAATGCATTGCAGATTGCACTGTGGGTTTCTGAAACAACAACAACAAAAATCGTGGTGGGTTTTTAAGGCAGTTTGGCAGAATAGTCCTACTCCTTGATGGACGGTATTTAAGTTAATGTTAGTCACAACATAAAGCTCAAGTTCAAACTTTGTGTCTCCCTCCAATTACCACACATCAAAATACTTGAGATGGAAACAAAACTGAACTTCTCTGGGGCAGGCGGTGGGGGTGGGGGAGGGAATGCAAGGCTATTTTGATGATCAGATGTATTGGGAACAAAGGTTCTTGTTAGCCATGTTGGGTGTGCTGCTGGGAAGTTTCAGCTAACCTGGCTCTGGACTAGTTGCAATGGCTGAGCAGGGCGGCTCTTGTTATCAGCAGCCTCTGGTAGGGAAGGTGAATCTAGGCCTGGGAGAGGCAAGGACCAAACTCCCAGCACTCACTGAATTGGGGCCTGGAATGCAGTAGCTGCTGGGGCACGGCTTCTGCGTCTCCCTGCACAGGTCCAGGAGAGCCGCAGAGACACAGCTCACTTTGGTGTTGGAAAAGCATTCACATCCTAAAACAAATCCTTACGTGCCACGATTATTATTTTCTCCCAAAGACTTCTTAAAAATGAATGTGACATTGAGATGGTTGGTGTTGCTGTTCAGTTGCTAAGTTGTATCTGTCTCTTTTGCGACCCCACGTATTGTAGCCCACCAGGGTCCTCTGTCCTTGGGATTTCCCAGGCAAGGATACTGGAATGGGCTGACATTTCTTACTCCAGGGGATCTTCCCAACCCAGGGATCCAACTTTCATCTTCTGCCTTTGCAGGCAGGTTCTTTACCACTGATCCACCAGGGAAACCCACTGAGATGCTATTTAACAAAAGTGCTATTACAATATTACTTACCAGGAAATTATCATCCTGCTCAAAATATTAAAGATTATTTTCTTCCCTTTAAAAAAATTGAAAAAGTTTGCTTCTGATGCACCTGTCTTGGGTAGCCTGCAGCCTGCTGGGTGGTGCTGGGAGGAGACTACTTATAGGAGAGGAAAGACTTTTCCTCTACTGTTGCAGTTGTGTTTATTTATGTATTTATGGCTGTGCTGGGTCTTCTTTATGTATTTATGCTGTACATAGATAGGGCTTTCTCTTGTTGCAGCCAGTGGGGGTTACGCTAACTGTGGTATGCTTCCCTTGTTGCAGACCATGGGCTCTGGGTGTGCGGGCTTCAGTAGTTGTGCCAAGTGGGCTCTAGAGCACAGGCTCAGTACTTGTGGCACATGGGCTTAGTTGCCCTATAGCCTGTGGGATCTTCCTGACCTAAGGATTGAACCAGTGGCCCCTGTGTTGGCAGACAGATTCTTAACGACTAGGCCATCGGGGAAGTCCAACAGCCCAGATTCGTTGGAAAGATTGAGGGCAGAAGGAGAAGAGAGTATTAGAGGATGAGATGACTGGAAGTCATCACCGATGCAATGGACATGAACTTGGGCAGACTTCGGGAGATGGTGAGAGACAGGGAGGTCTGGTATGCTACAGTCCATGGGGTTGCAAAGAGTCGGACATGACTAGGTGGCTGAACAACAACATTCTGTCTTAATAGGGGAAGGGAAGGGAGGTGTAGGCTACTTAGGAGAAAGTAAATGATTTTGGAGAAAGCTATAGGGCTCTTAGAAGAAGAGATGGGAGGTGTGACGGTTTGTGACAAAGTTTGTCAGGGGGTGGGGTGGACTTCTAGTCTCCTCTCCTGTGGTGAGTCCATCTTCTCTGGTTGATGAAATTTCTGTAGTGAGAGGGGAGATTAATGAAAACTGAATTCTTTTGGACGATCAGTCTTTAGGCAAAGGGGAATTCAGAGAAAGCCTCTATGAGGCTTCAGCACAAAATAGTATACCAAAGCAGCATATTCTGGGGTGGCATGTCCTGAACCCCTTTGTACCCAGAAGATAGTCTTATCTGGCTGTCTACATGAGGTCCTGGACAGGTCTAAGTGAGAATGAAGGGCAGTCAGGTGAGCTGACTTGGTCTGGTGCTTACTCTAGAGGACAGGATACAGAGATCTTGGGCTTTGAAGTTGGATGCTCCAGGGAAGCTTGGAGTTAAAGGTGGTATTGATTGTTTTCAAGCCTTTGAAAGCTTCTGCTGAATACTTTTCTAGACTGACCAGGTTCTACTTTTCAATGCTCTGTCCCTTAGGGAGACTTTTGAGTCTTAAATAGTCAGATCTTCTTGGCTCCTCAGCTTCACAGTGGGCCATTTTCTCTTAAGAGGAATATTGATTGCCTGGGAAATATCAGATAATACTCTGATTTCCATTTTTCCTTCTGCATTTTGTAAGATATCATTCTTGCCACTTCAAAAAATGAACTGTTTTTTTCTTGATTTTTAGGGCCAAGAGTTTTTTTTCCTATTTAACTTCTCTTATGAATTAATAACTTCTGATACATTTGCATCATATGTCTAAATCTGAATTAAAAACTGGATTGCTGTTAGTTTGAAAATCTAGAATCTGACTTTTATAATGACTGAGTTTTCACCTCTACAAATTACTGCTTAGTATTCTGCCATGTTGGATTTTATTCTGTTCCATTCTCTTACTTTAGAAGTAGAAACAGTGATTTTTCACCATTGTAAGTTGCAGTCAAAAACCCCACAAACTTAAGCAACCTTCCATGCAACTTCAGCAATAATATTTAAAAATAATTTCATTTTTTAAAAGTTGTAGCGAATTCCCGGCTTGAGTAACTGGTTCTCATTAATCATGGAAGCATGGCTCATCTTTTCTTCCATTCCTCCATGTTCTGTCCCAAGAGCATGTTCTCCCCATCTTTACCCCCATTGACGTTTTCTGTTCTCTAGAAGGATGCGTTTCATGTCACTCTTTGCTCATCTACATCCCCATTATGATCTCTAACATCAACCTTTATTTTATTTTATTATTATTTTTTTTAAAATTAGAATCACAGCGTAAATTTATTTGGCCTGAGACAAGTACAAAAACAGCAGATAAGGAATCCAGAATCACGCAATTTACAGTGGAGTGACAAAAATGGGCTCCAGTAAATATCACCTCACCCACCAAATCTACTTAAAAAANAGAATCACAGCGTAAATTTATTTGGCCTGAGACAAGTACAAAAACAGCAGATAAGGAATCCAGAATCACGCAATTTACAGTGGAGTGACAAAAATGGGCTCCAGTAAATATCACCTCACCCACCAAATCTACTTAAAAAAAACAAACCAAAAAGCCCCACATAGAACATTTCCTCTTGGGCAACTATATTCATCTCTTTCTTCAAACATCTATTATGTAAGATTTCTAGACCATGAGGGAAAGTTTTAGATGGTAAATAGTAGCAGGCAGTCACAATATTATCTTAATGTAAATACTTCTAAGATTTCTTAAAAATTATTCACAATTGGAATTTGCATATTTCTATAACAGTGGCATTTCTGGATACTCTTTACAGCCATGAAGGAGATTATAGCTATATCTACTGATAACCATCAACTTTCATTCTTCACAGAAATTTGGTTAGCACATATGGTTATTTTCATTGACAGAAAAAAGATCAAATTCAAATAGAACTTCTTCAAACTATTACTTTGTTTCTCCATATAAAGTGAGAAGACAAAGGTTAAAATAATAGCAAGAAGACAGAACAGTTTACAAGAAAACTTTACTTTCTATTCATAAGTAACAACTTAATGATTCATCATTTCATTTTCCCAAACTAGGGGAGTCCTTTTCCTAAATACAAGGGTTAATAAAATATGTTGTCACTGTAATACAGAAATTGATTTAACCAGATAAACCCATTTTTTTCTCTTAGGTACAAATGAAATAAGTGATAATCACTGAGTTGCAGAAACATTTTGGTCCATTCTAAATTTACAATGATTTTAATACTAGGCTATATTTTTATTAGAGAGGGGCCCATCTTAAATAAATTAGGGAAACAATGAATCTGAAATCGTTCCAAATATAGGCAGCTAACACCACACTCATGAAGAAACCATAATCCCGTATTTAGGAATACTTCTTAATGTCTACAGCTACGAAGAAATATAGTCTGCACAGAATTTCAGGAGGAAAGATGGAAGACTGGCTAGTGATCTTTTTCTAAAGTCTAGATGTGTACTCTGAAGAATGGTGTTCCATTTTCAGAAGACACATAGCATATATGATTTCTCTACTCAAAAGGAAAGGTGTGTGAAGTATACACATCCATGCAACAATGGAAAAGCTAAGAATGGATTCCTGATGCTGTTATCAGTAACAGGCATATGAAAGAACACCTGGTCACCAGTCCCAACTACCTTTGGATAAGATAAAAAAAACCACATGGCCAAAAGTTAAGCAACACAGTTTTGAAACTTGTTCTAATTAAAATGTAGCAGTTTTAAATTTTTTATAAAATTCCACTAAATTAAATGTTCCAGAAAGTTTACTGGGAAGGGAAGGTTAAGAGAAGAATTGTATCCAAACACTTCATGAAAATTGCTTATTAAGGCACTATACATCTTCTTTGGTTAAATGATCAACTATTTTAATCACGTGGAAAAAAAAGAGGTAATCCAAAATACATAAATTGAGATGTGTATAAGAGACAGATATTATACTTCTAGTGTAGTGTTTTCAATTCACCCTTCTTTAAATGTTAACGAAAAACTCAGAATTTAGACTGTAAAAGTTTATTGATATGATCAAAAAGCAAACAGCCAGACATTTTGTTATCTCTGCCACTACAATGTATAATTTTGAATAGTATTTTAAAATGCATCACAAATAATATTTAAATCAATACTAGAAAAGTAAATTTAAGAATCTACTTAAGGCACTTCAGATGAAAGCTATTTCAACATTTCCAAAAAAGTAACACTATTCTAAGTATAGTAAATCTGACCTCTACAGAGTTTAGCCAGAACACAACTTCTCTCCTTAAAGAAGAATGTGCTCTTAAGAGAGACACAAAAAATACAAAGAACTGTCATTCTTCAATGCTCATTGCAAATTATCAGGAGCTATAGGTTACATGGCAATAATATTCCCCTGGTTAGTCTGTACAAATCAGGGCATATTCATACAAGTCTCATAAGAATCACAGCGTAAATTTATTTGGCCTGAGACAAGTACAAAAACAGCAGATAAGGAATCCAGAATCACGCAATTTACAGTGGAGTGACAAAAATGGGCTCCAGTAAATATCACCTCACCCACCAAATCTACTTAAAAAAAACAAACCAAAAAGCCCCACATAGAACATTTCCTCTTGGGCAACTATATTCATCTCTTTCTTCAAACATCTATTATGTAAGATTTCTAGACCATGAGGGAAAGTTTTAGATGGTAAATAGTAGCAGGCAGTCACAATATTATCTTAATGTAAATACTTCTAAGATTTCTTAAAAATTATTCACAATTGGAATTTGCATATTTCTATAACAGTGGCATTTCTGGATACTCTTTACAGCCATGGAGGAGATTATAGCTATATCTACTGATAACCATCAACTTTCATTCTTCACAGAAATTTGGTTAGCACATATGGTTATTTTCATTGACAGAAAAAAGATCAAATTCAAATAGAACTTCTTCAAACTATTACTTTGTTTCTCCATATAAAGTGAGAAGACAAAGGTTAAAATAATAGCAAGAAGACAGAACAGTTTACAAGAAAACTTTACTTTCTATTCATAAGCAACAACTTAATGATTCATCATTTCATTTTCCCAAACTAGGGGAGTCCTTTTCCTAAATACAAGGGTTAATAAAATATGTTGTCACTGTAATACAGAAATTGATTTAACCAGATAAACCCATTTTTTTCTCTTAGGTACAAATGAAATAAGTGATAATCACTGAGTTGCAGAAACATTTTGGTCCATTCTAAATTTACAATGATTTTAATACTAAGCTATATTTTTATTAGAGAGGGGCCTATCTTAAATAAATTAGGGAAACAGAATGAATCTGAAATCATTCCAAATATAGGCAGCTAACACCACACTCATGAAGAAACCATAATCCCGTATTTAGGAATACTTCTTAGTGTCTACAGCTACCAAGAAATATAGTCTGCACAGAATTTCAGGAGGAAAGATGGAAGACTGGCTAGTGATCTTTTTCTAAAGTCTAGATGTGTACTCTGAAGAATGGTGTTCCATTTTCAGAAGACACATAGCATATATGATTTCTCTACTCAAAAGGAAAGGTGTGTGAAGTATACACATCCATGCAACAATGGAAAAGCTAAGAATGGATTCCTGATGCTGTTATCAGTAACAGGCATATGAAAGAACACCTGGTCACCAGTCCCAACTACCTTTGGATAAGATAAAAAAAACCACATGGCCAAAAGTTAAGCAACACAGTTTTGAAACTTGTTCTAATTAAAATGTAGCAGTTTTAAATTTTTTATAAAATTCCACTAAATTAAATGTTCCAGAAAGTTTACTGGGAAGGGAAGGTTAAGAGAAGAATTGTATCCAAACACTTCATGAAAATTGCTTATTAAGGCACTATACATCTTCTTTGGTTAAATGATCAACTATTTTAATCACGTGGAAAAAAAAGAGGTAATCCAAAATACATAAATTGCATTCTTCTTTTCACACACATATTTTTCAGTTTTCAATTTCCATTACTCCAGTGTCTACATATTTCTGGAATCCTTTTTAACTCATCAGAAAGCTGAAACAAAAATATATACCAGTCTATTAATATCGGAAAGAAAAAGTCTTTACCTCTAATAAATATCTTGATTTTATCATATCAGATCAAAGAACATTTGGGTACATGTATAATAAACTTTGAGTAACAATAACAAAAAGTAAAAGACATTGAGATGTTGAGGTAGTCTTAGGAGAAATGGAAGTAGAAATAACCTCAAATTAAAATATCTCCTGAAGAGATACCAATTAATAACTGAATCAACCACAGTGATCAAATAAGTAATAGAAGTACCAGAAAGATTACCCTTGCATCCCAGTTAGTATTCTATAGGGGATAAATTATTTTAAAATACATATAGACAGAAGAATAAAAGTATAGAGCTGGAGGATTATTAGTCAAGGATCAAAGTTCTAATAGGTTTTAATCTTTAGAATTAAACAAGTTTGCAAGAAATGCAAAAAGAGATTAAGTTGTTCAGTGATTAAAATACCTTTAGAAATGTTAACAATATAATGAACCGGCCAGGGAGTTATTCAAAATTATCTACTAAAAACTTCTGTTGAAAATATGAAGAATGAATTTGTGTCTCAAAAATATCACTTGATATACTTTACGTTAGTGTTCATGGTCCTTTATAAAACAGGGCAATGTATTAAAACAAGAATTGTAGTAAATGGCACTCAAATTATAAAACTAACTCATGATATTGCCTGTTGTGTATAGGTACATTTCTTTTGGCTAGTAACAGGATAAAATCAAGAAATTATAACTTGGAGAATAATTTCTTCTCTGAGCTTTAGAGATCGCTATGAATATATTAAGTCAATTAGACATTCTTAAACACTCTTTCTTATTCTACAGTCTACAAACTGGATTCAATTCAAATGTTCTGTCTATTTTACCTAAACAGCCTGAAAAGTAGAGTGAGAAGTTTTGGAAAAAACATTAAAAAAATAATTTCCCCTCAAAAAGATGTAAAGTATGCAAATAAGGAACTGTGCGAGGGTATAAAATGTTCTAATCATTATGTGTTTGACAGATTTCTAGGTTAAATTGAGTGATGTCAGAATAGTCCTGAATGATTTTCCTGAGAAATCACATAGTTTTATTCACTATATCATAATTATTATAACTTCTATATGCAACATAACTCAATTAAAGCCTATCTCTACATCAGAAGCTAGAGTAATCTGCAGGTAAAGTAAAAAAATTATAAAGCACATCAACTCTAATCATTGAAAGCATAATCACTATACAAGTGAAAAATAATACCTATATGGATATCCGTGATACTTAGATCTGAAAATAGAGAGCATCCAACTGAAGAATAATACAACAAGTCCAATACCAGCCACACACATTACTGCAGAAAAATAAAAGGAGAGTAAAATGAGCATGTTAAACATAGTAATGAGTAAGAACATAAATTTTAGGCTACACTTCTAAGAGTAAAATGCAAGGGCTATATCTACTGGTAAATCTGAACTACAATAAATTTCATTCCCATTCTTAGATCTTCCGGAGTCTGCCTTCACCTTTAATTTGCTCTATTACACTATAATGGAGCAGACTCTTGGAGTGCACAAAGAAAACCTTGTGCAGACCAGGAGCCAGCAGAAAACAGTGTCCCCATAAGAGATTGAATCAGACTTGCCTATGAGTGTCCAGGAGTCTCCAGTGGAGGCACAGTTGACAGTTTGACCTCAAACAACAGTAAGGAAACACAGCCTCACCCATCAACAGAAAATTTGATTAAAGATTTACTGGCCCCACCCATCAGAACAAGAACCAGTTTCCCCCAGTCAGTCTCTCCCATCAGGAAGCTTTGGGAAGCCTCTTATCCTTATCCATCAGAGGAGAGACAGAATGAAAACCACAATCACAGAAAACTAACCAAACTGATCACATGGACCATAGCTTTGTCCAACTCAATGAAACTATTAGCCATGCTGAGTAGGGCCAACCAAGATGGACAGGTCATGGTGGAGAGTTCTCACAAAATATGGTCCACTGAAGAAGGAAATGACAAACCACTTCAGTATTCTTGCCTTGAGAACCCCATGCTGCTGCTGCTGTTGCTAAGTCGCTTCAGTCGTGTCCGACTCTGCGACCCCATAGGCAGCAGCCCACCAGGCTCCCCCGTCCCTGGGATTCTCAAGACAAGAACACTGGAGTGGGTTGCCATTTCCTTCTCCAATGCATGAGGGTGAAAAGTGAAAGTGATGTCGCTCAGTTGTGTCCAACTCTGAGAACCCCATAGACAGTATGAAAAGACAAAAAGATTATGACACTGAAAGATGAACTCCCCAGGTTGGTAGGTGCCCAATATGCTACTGGAGAAGAGTGGAGAAATAACGCCAGAAACAATGAAGAGATGGAGCCAAAGCAAACACAACTCCAGTTGTGGATGTGACTGGTGATGGAAGTAAAGTTCAATGCTGTAAAGAACAATATGGCATAGAAACCTGGAACGTTAGGTCCATGAATCAAGGCAAATTGGAAGTGGTCAAATAGGAGATGGCAAGAGTGAACAGTGACGTTTTAGAAATAAGTGAACTAAAATGGACCAGAAAGGGCAAATTTAATTCAGACGACCATTATATCTACTACTGTGGGTGCAAGAATCTCTTATAAGAAATGAAGTAGCCCTTATAGTCAACAAAAATGTCTGAAATGCAGTACTTGGGTGCAGTCTCAAAAATGAAAGAATGATCTCTGTTCATTTCCAAGGCAAACCATTCAGTATCATAGTAATCCAAGTCTATGCCCCAACCACTAATGCTGAAGAAGCTGAAGTTGAACAGTTCTATGAGAATCTACAAGACCTTCTAGAACTAATATAAAAAAAGATGCCCTTTTCATCATAGGGGACTGGAATGCAAAAGTAGGAAGTCAAGAAACACCGGGAGTTAACAGGCAAGTTTGGCCTTGGAGTACAAAATGAAGCAAGGCAAAGGCTAAAAGAGTTCTGCCAAGAGAACGCACTGGTCATAGCAAACACCCTCTTCCAACAACAGAAGAGAAAACTCTACACATGGACATCACCAGATAGTCAATACCAAAATCAGATTGACTATATTCTTTGCAGCCAAAGATGGAGAAGCTCTATAAAGTCAGCAAAAAGAAAACTGGGAGCAGACTGTGGCTCAGATCATGAACTCCTTATTGCCAAATTCAGACTTAAACTGAAGAAAGTAGGGAAAACCACTAGACCATCCAGGTATGATGTAAGTCAAATCCCTTAAGATTTATACAGTGGAAGTAAGAAATAGATTCAAGGGATAAGATCTGATAGACAGAGTGCCTGAAGAACTATGGACAGAGGTTCATGACATTGTACAGGAGGCAGTGATCAAGACCATCCCCGAGAAAAACAAATATAAAAAGGCAAAATGGTTGTCTGAGGAGGCCCTTACAAATAGCTGAGAAAAGAAGAGAAGCTAAAGGAAAAGGAGAAAAGGAAAGACATATCCATCTGAATGCAGAGTTCCAACTAGCAAAGAGAGATTAAGAAAGCCTTCCTCAGCAATCAATGCAAAGAAATAGAGGAAACAGAATGGGAAAGACTAGAGATCTCTTCAAGAAAATTAGAGCTGCCAAGGGAACATTTCATGTAAAGATGGGCACAATAATGGACAGAAACCTTATGGACCTAACAGAAGCAAAAGATAATAAGAGGTGGCAAGAATACACAGAAGAACATCCAGTCCCATCACTTCATGGCAAATAGATGGGGAACCAATGGAAATAGTGACAGGCCTTTACTTTCTTGGGCTTCAAAATCACTGCAAATTGTGACTGCAGCCATGAAATTAAAAGACACTTGCTCCTTGGAAGAAAAGCTATGACCAACCTAGACAGCATATTGAAACAGAGACATTACTTTGACGACAAAGGTCCATCTAGTCAAAGGTATGATTTTCCCACTAGTCATGTATGTATGTGAGAGTTAGACTATAAAGAAAGCTGAGGGCCAAAGAATTGATGCTTTTGAACTGTGGTGTTGGAGAAGACTCTTGAGAGTCCCTTGGACTGCAAGGAGATCCAACCAGTCAATCCTAAAGGAAATCAGTTGTGAATATTCATTGGAAGGACTGAGGTGGAAGCTCCAATACTTTCACCAAGTGATGTGAAGAACTGACTCATTGGAAAAGACCCTGATGCTGGGAAAGATTGATGGCAGGTGCTGGGAAAGATTGATGGCAGGAGGAGAAGGGGATGACAGAAGATGAGATGGCTAGATGGCATCACAGACTCAATGGACATGAATTTGAGCAAGTTCTGGGAGATGGTGATGGACAGGGAAGGCTGGCGTGCTGCCTTCCATGGAGTAGCAGAGGGTTGGATATGACTGAGCAACTGTACTGAACTGAACACTATAATAGAATAGTTCTATTTACATACTTGTGTAATTTAATTGTGTGAAATAATGAATTCCATTAAACATCACCACAGAATTTAGTGTTAGAAACACTGTTTTACAACTGACAAGAAAATAACTCACTCTTTTAAAACAATTTGTTTTTTAATCAAAGGATAACTGCTTTAATATAACTCACTTTTTAAACTTCTTTAAAGTCCTTATTATATATGGCCTTATTGTATTATTGATAAACACTGACTTAAAGAAATCTGGTAATATCATTCTGACACCCTTAGTTGAAAGTACTTTATTCATGAACACTGCTTGTATGAGGAAATCCTTCAACACAGATTCCTTATTTGAATTATGAGGGGGGGGAAAAAAACCCTGATTCCTAGCCCTAAATTCATAGCTCTCTCCATTAATCCCACATGCTCTGGTTCAGCACAGCAGTTACCAACCTTAACCCTAAACAATGACCCTACAATGCTCAAGTATGATTCCCATAACATGAGGATTTTTAAATCCCTGGACTAAGACTGGCTAAGAAGCAGAGAGGTAGGTGTAGAAAAGCATGGAAGCTCCAGGGAAACATATTTATTGGACAATACTAAAGACAATTTTTAGTGTTGTTATACTTAGAGAATAATCCATTTTCCCTTTACAATTCTCACACAATGTGATTAGGGCCAAAAACTTAAATCTTAAACAATTTTTTATGAGTATTAACACATGCTCTTTGTAGAAGTCTTTTTTTTCTTCCTAATTAAATGCACATATACATGTATATATAGCTTCACCCCAAATATATATTTGTATTCTAATTCTTTCACATATCTAAAAGTGCTTAGGAAAGTTCTTGATATATAATAAGTGCTAAAGAAATATTATTAATATTTGTGATCATCTCATTAGATTAGAATCTTATAAATAGATCAAATTGTGACTAACTTAATATATGTCACCAAAATGTTTTACAATTTAAATTCATCCTAGCATTGCAGTAGTACCCAGATGGCCTTTCTCCAAAAATGAATACTGAAATAGGCATTTTTTTCAAAAGTCAGGAATTAAAGGATGTATATTGACTGGATGAAAAATTGCTACATTAGCTCTATTTTTCTAATATGTAAAACTTCATTTCAATGCAACAGAAAAATTATCTTCCAAATTTAAAATCCAATATCATCTTTTTTTCTAGAAGGAAAAAGTAGATGGATTTATTAACCTAGGTTAATTTTGATGACATTTAACTCTTTAACCATAAAATAAAAACTCAAACTGATTTCATGTTAAGTAAATTACATTGTTAGCATTTCTTTGTAACAAATATTAGCATATGAACATTCTAATATATAAAAAGTCCATGCAAACCAATAGGAAAAGGAGTAACATTCTAATACATAAATGGCAAAAGACAAAAAGGTATTTTAGACAAAGAAAAACAAAATAGCTAATAAACATCTAAGAAAATATTCAACTACAGTAACAAACAAAGAAGTACAAAATAATAAAACATTTCACCTTTATCTAAGTAGCAAATACACATTTACATACATATTTTAATTAAAGTTCTCTAATGTTGATAAAAAGTTACAGTGAAAACAAGCATTCTGGAATGCCACTGGTAGGAATCTAAACTATTAAACATTTGGGTAAAGAATCTGGTATCATAAGCTTAAAACATCAAGATAACTGAAAATACTCGTACACAGGACCACACAGTCATACTACTTTAAGGAATTAATATGAAAAGAGGATAAAGTTTAATATATACCATAATAGTCACTAAATAACTATTCATTATAATGAAAGGAAAAAACTAAATGTTTAACAAAATCAGAATGGTTAAATAAATAGCATAAACAATAAATTAAAAATTATGTATGGGAAAATATTAGTGAAATATTTTAACTCCAATTAAAAAAGGGGGTATAAGATTCAAAATATATATACAGTTGAAAAGATGTTTTTAGAAATGGAAGAAACATGTATTACAATGTTAAAATTATTAGCTTTTTAATGGTGGAATAATGGGTAACTCTCCCTCCAAATGTTTCATTCTCTTATTTCCTCCAACACTTTCTACAATGAGCACATATTACTTTTATAATAGTGAAGTAAAATAATATAACTAAGAGGAGAAGTGATTAAGAGGACATTGCTTTTTTCTGTATAAAGGCAGAACTGCTATATCTTGGCATATGATATGACTTACTCTTTCGCTTTCCAATATCCATGTCAGATGTAGCAGCTTCACATAAAAGCACCATCCCTAAGGTAACCCCTCCATCTTAGAAAAATTGTTTAAGGAGAAATTCACAGAGAGAAATAACACAAACTTTAATATTCCTAGAATAATATAGAATGGATAAACATATAAACCTTCAATACAATTACAAAAATTATAACTAAGTAATTAAAAAATTATTCGTGTAGAACTGATTTACAATGTTGTGTTAGTTTCAGGTGTGCAGCAAAGTGAATCTGTTATACATATATCCACTCTTCTTCAGATTCTTTTTTCGCATATAGGCCACTACAGGGCATTGAGTAGAGCTCTCTGTGCTATACAGTGAAAGTGAAAGTCCCTCAGTCACATCTGCTTCTTTGTGACCCCGTGGACTGTATAGTCCATGGAATTCTCCAGGCCAGAATACTGGAATGGGTGGCCTTTCCCTTCTCCAGGGGATCTTCCCAACCCAGAGACCAAACCCAGGTCTCCTTTTATTGCAGGCAGATTCTTTACCAGCTGAGCCACCAGGGAAGCCCATACAGTGCTATACAGTAGGTCCCTATTATCTATTTTATATATCGTAGTGTGTATGTGTCAATCCCAATCTTCCAATTTATCCTCCCCATAACCAAGTAATCATGTGCCTATATAGTATGACAATTATTTACTATGAAGATATAATAAAAAATTAAGGTTAGAAAATTACTTCATTTGTACAAAAACTGGTATTTTAAACAAATGTCCCAATATAACTTATAGATAAAACATGAGTTTTCCTCTAAAACTGTACTTTGAAATAAACTTCTGAAACATTCTTATAACTATTGAGTCAATTTTGTATACATTAAAATAAATTAAGTAGCCATTTTGAATATTTCAACTACTTGCCAAAAAAGAACACATTTGAAATGTATATGATTTAGAGAGAACAGTAACTAACTTTTATTTGAAAAATAACAAATATTTTTTAGAATTTCAACAATAATCTCAAAGCACAAATTACTACTAAACTACTTAAATTGTTCTATTTTAATGAAAAAAGAAAATCCTATGAGCCATGATTTCACTTTTATTCACCTTAATATAGAAGCTACATCAATACAAAATAGATGTACTCTTGCAAATAGGTAGTACATGGCTTGAACAGTAAAATAAGAAAAATCAAATTCTGAAACAAAATAGAATGTGTTCAAGTAGAAAAGAGAGATTCACCCTGCAGTTTGGTGAATACAAAGATTAATTTAAAATGCTCATATTAATTATTCATATATACATGCACATTGTATGCTATCTCATGTGGGTAAAAATAAGCTGAAAGGGAAAAATAGGTGTTCAGATAAGGCCTGAATTTATAATTGGCTTTAAATTTGTCTGTTCATCCTTTCATTATCATTTTACAGACTCTTTTTAATAGTCTCTTTTTAGGGATGATACTCATTCATGGTTTTGTTGCTTAGCTAAGTTGTTTTCTTCAGCGATCTTTTTTTCTTACTAGGATTCTTTATTATACACCTTACTAGTATTCTGTATATTATACACCTATGCATACAGTGATGACTTTATTATTTTGGGCTCCAAAATCACTGCAGATGGTGACTGCAGCCATGCAATTAACAGACGCTTACTCCTTGGAAGCAAAGTTATGACCAACCTAGACAGCATGTTAAAAAGCAGACATTACTTTGCCAAAAAAGGTCCATCTAGTCGAGGCTATGGTTTTTCCAGTGGTCATGTATGGATGTAAGAGTTGGACTATAAAGAAAGCTGAGCACCAAAGAATTGATGCTTTTCAACTGTGGTGTTGTAGAAGACTCTTGAGAGTCCCTAGGACTGCAAGGAGATCCAACCAGTCCATCCTAAAGGAGATCAGTCCTGGGTGTTCATTGGAAGGACTGATGCTGAAGCTGAAACTCCAATACTTTGGCCACCTCATGTGAAGAGTTGACTCATTGGAAAAGACCCTGGTGCTGGGAGGGACTGGGGGCAGGAGGAGAAGGGGATGACAGAGGATGAGATAGCACAATGGCATCAGTGACTCGATGGACATGAGTTTGGGTGAACTCCAGAAGTTGATGATGGACACGCAGGCCTGGCATGCTGCGATTCATGGGGTCCCAAAGAGTCTGAGCAACTGAACTGAATTGGACTGAACTGATGCATACCTATATGCAGGTACGCATAAAGATGGGCTTCCCTGTTAGCTCAGCTGGTTAAGAATTTGTCTATAATGCAGGAGACCCCAGGTCGGTTCCTGGGTTGGGAAGATGGCCTGGAGAAGGGATAGGCTACCCACTGTGGTATTCTTGGGCTTCCTTGGTGGCTCAGCTGGTAAAGAATTTGCCTTCAATGTGGGAGACCTGGGTTCAATCCCTGGGTTGGGAAGATCCCCTGGAGGAGGGCATGACAACCCACTCCAGTATTCTTGCCTGGAGAATCCCCAAGGACATAGGAGCCTGGTGGGCAGCACAAACAGTTGGACACAACTGAGCGACTAAAACATGCACATGCATGGAGATTGATCATTTCTAAAGGCTCTGGCCATAGACACTCTGATTAATTGTTGAGACTTGTTTTTGGACTAGTTTGCTTCTGTATCATGGTCTAGAGCTTTCCATCTTACACTATACCATCAAGGTTTTCGTGTGCTGTTGTTCTTAGCTATGAAGAGCTATGATGCATTTCCATATGTACTGCTTTATTTCATTTATAGACTCTTTAAACTTTTACTAACACTGTCTATTATAGGCAGGCACTATTAGTTGGAGTTACAAAGTCAGAGGAAATATAGACCATTCCTTGAACAAGTTTACACTCTAGTAGGGGATACAAACAACAAATAGTAAATAATTACATAATCATGTTACCCTGAGAGAACTGAATAGAAAATAGAGGAGGTGTTATTTCATAACAAACAGGAACTAGGCTATTAAACAAGCTAGTAGATTTGCGGTTCAAGGTGACAGAGTAGGAAGGAGAATGTAGAGCTCACCTCTCCCCAACACACATGCCAAAAATACATCTATACTGGAATAATTCTCATGGAAAACTAACTGGATACTGGTAGAAGAAATCCTATACAACCAAAACTGCAAGAAAGATCTCCATGTAACCAGCAGTGTCAGCTTAGGACCTACCCACCTCAGAGGGATCTGTAAGGAAGAGGAGATCCACACAGGCAGATCTTCACTCTGGGAGGTGATCATGTGGAGCCACAATCAGAATATTCCAGTCCTTGCCTTCTAGGAAATCCACTGGGACAGACAAAAGGGTGAGAGGAGCCTAGACTCTACTTGCAAGGAGCACACACATGATGGCAGAGTGGACAGAGCCTTGCACTGCTGACTGTCACCTCACCACGACTCCAAACTGAAGGGGCGGAGAAGACCCTGGCTGTGCTCACTCCACAACACAGCCTGGCGTGAGACCTGGGCAAAGACTCGGTCTAACTATACAGAGAAATATCAGGTTGCCTGGGAACAGGTAGCAGCAAAGTGCTGAAATACCAAGCAGAGAGACTCAGGGATAGGACTCATGTAGGACAGACTGGAAGGCCTGGGGTGTGGTCTGCGTGTACACAGTGGTTCTATCCCAGCTGCGCTCAGCCTCTACCCACTCCACACCCCAGCTTAGCTCTTGATCTGAGACAGACAGGTCCTGGGAGAAGACTGCCACAGAGGCAGCCCAGATCTCTTGTGGCAGTGCAGCCATCTCAATTCCTGCAGCCATAATGCCCCAGTCCCCAGCCTATTCCTCACCACAGCCTTGCACTAGATCTGGGACAAACACAACCAAGGGACACAACCTTGTGCTGCTTCTGAGTGGAACCATAGACACTTACACAGACAGCATATAAGTCCTCTGTGACTGCACAGGCCTCACTTGCTTCAGCAATCACCTCTTTTGGGGCAGGGCATGCATTCAAGGGCAATAGAGCCTGATTGAACCTGACCTTCAGGGGTTCTACTCCAACAACTGAGGAGCAGACCCTATCCCTGACAGGACAGTGACAACCACGGAGCAGGGAGGAAGCTCCGCCTCAGTCTAGCACAGGCTCCAGATACTCCAATACCAATCACATCCCCTATCAAGGGGACAATGGCCAGCACACCCTGAGGGAAGACGTGGCTGGCGTCCATACCAAAACTACCTTGCAGCAGAAACACTGGACAATCTATACAGGGATGCTCCCACTTAAAAACACCCCTTTAACATCACAGTAGATAATTTTTTCTCCTAAAGTCACAGAGACAGAGAAAGATATGTAAAATGAAAAGGCAAATTCCAATGGTTAAGACTTCAAATTTCTACTTCAGGGGGGCACGGGTTTGATCCCTAGCCAGGGAACTAAGATCCTGCATGCAGCAAGTGTGGCCAAAAACAAAAAAACACAAGGCAGAGGAACTACTTCCAATTAAAGAACAGCAGAAACCCCCTGAAAGGAAAAATATGAAATAGAGCTCACCAGTCTACTAGACCCCGAGTTCAAAAAGGTGGTAATAAAAATAACTGATTTAAGAAAGATGATGGATAGAAATGCACATCATTATAACAAGGAACTAGATAAAGAGAGGATTCTAAAGGCAGCAAGAGGGAAAAAGAGTCAGTTACAAGAGAATGCCAATAAGGCTATCAGCTGATTTCTTTGTAGAAGCACTGCTAGAAGGGAGTGGGATGATATATTCAAAGTCCTGTGAGGGAAAAACCTAAAACCTAGGGTACAATACTCAGCAAGATTATCATTTAGAATAGAAGGAGAGAGAAACAATTTCTCAGACAAGTAAAAACTATAAGAATTCAGCAATACTAAACCTACCCTAAAAGAAATNCTGTCTCTTATACACATCTAGATGTGTATAAGAGACAGGGAGTGGGATGATATATTCAAAGTCCTGTGAGGGAAAAACCTAAAACCTAGGGTACAATACTCAGCAAGATTATCATTTAGAATAGAAGGAGAGAGAAACAATTTCTCAGACAAGTAAAAACTATAAGAATTCAGCAATACTAAACCTACCCTAAAAGAAATACTGACATGTCTTCTCTAAATAGAAAAGAAGCAAGTATACATGGGAAAGGGAAAAAGTCACATTAAGAAAGTCAAATATATAGAAGGATTTAAGATCACTTAAATAAACCAGTAAATAGATTTAAAAAACAATTTAAAAATTGTAAAAGTGACTATATCTAAAATAAATAGCAAAAGGATAAGCATGAAGATGTAAAACAGGACATCAAAATCACAAAATGTGGGGGAGGGGAGTATATGCACATATATGAATACATATATACATATATATATATATATATATATATACGCACACACACACACATTAAAAGGGCTTCCCTGGTGGCTCAGATAGTAAAGAATCTGCCTGCAATGCAGGAGATCCAGGTTCAATCTCTGGATCAAGAAGATCTTCTGGAGAAGGGAATGGCTACCCAATCCAGTATTCCTGCCTGGAGAATCCCATGGACAGAGGAGCCTGGTGGGCTATAGTCCATGGAGCCTCAAAAAGAGTCACAAACAACTGAGCAACTAAGCATGAGCATGGTACATAATATATATATAAATCCATGTATGAAACAGAAACAGACTCATAGGCATAGAAAACAAACTTGATTATGAAAGGGGAGAGGAAGGGAAGGACAAATTAGGGGTACAGGATTAACAAATACAAACTACTATCTATAAAATAGATAAACAACAAGGATTTATTATATTCAATATCCTGTAATAACCTATAATGGAATATAACCTAAAAAAACCTGAATCACTATCTGTATACCTGAAACCAATACAATATTGTAAATCAACGATACCTCACTAAAAAATAAAAATAAAAGAGCCAGTAAAATAAAGTGTATCATAGATGGTAAAGACAAAGATATTTGCATAAAATGAAGCATAACTACAGAATTCTAAAGAAATGCTTAAGTTACTTTGATTATTATTGTCCAAACTACATTTAAACAATTTCTTTTCCTACTGAAAGAGCAGTTTTAAAAAATAATACATAACAATAATTAGGATTTGCCAGCGGTAGCAGAGTACATATGTATTTCTGGCACATATGTATTTCCCTACCCTCTATTGGGGGTTGGCTGTGCTGTGAGGCATGTGGGATCTTAGTTTCCTGGTCAGGGATGGAGCCTGTGCCCCCTGCAATGGAAGCATAGAGTCTTAACCACTGAACTGCCAGGGAAGTCCATCAATTATTTTTATGTGCAAGAAAATATTTTTGAAATATTTACCAATAGATAATAACTGAATTATGACATATCCATTATGGACTTCCCTGGTGGCTCAGATAGTAAAGAATCTGCCCATAATGCAAGAGACCTGGGTTTGACTCCTGGGTTGGGAAGATCCCCTGGAGGACATTTGCTAATGGTGACTATTTTCCTTTTCCTTGCTTATATTTTCTTATTTTTCTGTAATTATCATGCATTTTCATAACTACAAAGGCCATACACAATTTAGTAAATGCTTATAATACATTAAAAACCTAAACTGCATGAAAAGTATGTCTATAACTACAAAAAATGGAATTCCTCTAAATCATCCAGATGACACAAAGCAAGGCAAATGACATTACCATCAAGCCACTGAGCAGATTCTCTAACCGTCTGGGCTACAACTGATTTCAATATGTCAATATCAGGACTCCTTGCCTGAGAAGCACAACCTAAAAGAACATTACATCTGTTCACCTTATTGATTTGTTTCACAGAGTCACTGCTTATGCATTCAAGTAGGTAAACTATACTCAGTAATACTAAGAAATGTATACTCTTACCTATCTGATATCACTGTTATCTACCCTTGCAGCTTACAGAGACATCTATTTTCAGATGTGAGAAAGTAAAAATCTATCCTATGGGACAGAAGATGGGAAAACACACATATAAAGTAGCTGCACAGTTCACAGGAAATAATATTTCTCCCTAGGACATGCTGCAGCTGTAAATGTCAAAACAAACTCCATCTTTGAGTAACTACTGCTTTCCTACTCAATGAGGAACACTGTAATCTAAAATCATAAACTGATTCAAACTACATAAGTAAGAAGGAAATATTCCATTCTTACCTGGAGGATTTAAGTCACTCGATCTACATGTACAACTTCTAAGTAGCCTCAATTCAGAACCAAAGTGACAGAGCTTCAAAAAAGGAGTTTCTGAAAACAAACTGTACATTTATCTGAAGTTTGTAGTTTCCAGGAAACAAAATCCTGGATCCACTTCAGTCCAGACTTGACACTTATCTCTTTACACTTAGCCTGGCTTTGCTTTGAGCTCATCAAAACATTGCTTCATTTACATTTCACCTAAGCACTATCTTTCCTTAAGTCCTATAACAACTCTATCTTCCCTTAGGTAAGAAATCCCATGGTTCCTCTGGTTTATAGTCTCCCTTGTAGCAATGATCCAATAAACTTGGCTTTATCAGACTGCAAGTTTTTCCCTAGAGGTCTTCGGTTGATCGGGCTAGGGCAAGCGATACAGTAATATAATTCCAAAGATATTATCACTTGCATTAATAAGACAGCAACCTCAACCAAATGCTACAGAGAAAATACCGGAATATGAGAAAATAGACAAATTAAAATGTGGCACCAAGAACTTATTATAAAGAGGATACTGAACAGAAGAACAATGTGTGTTTCAGCTACAAATTGAGCTTGGCTGCTTCCATGGATATAATTCTGGAGGGAAAAAAAAGACAAAATTTATCCTTTAAATAAATGTTAAAATTTGGAAATGTAATCCTAAAATTGGCTATTTTTAAACACTATGAAATTATTAATTCATCTGATATATGTAAACATTGGCTCTG
>SJYA01003259.1:328849-356249 GCA_006410615.1 Neotragus moschatus
CTAGCTTTTACACAAGCTTCAGTCAGTTCAGTCGCTCAGTCATGTCCAACTCTTTGCGACCCCATGGACTGCCACACACTAGGCCTCCCTGTCCATCACCAACTCCCTGAGTTGACTCAAATTCATGTCCATTGAGTCAGTGATGCCATACAACCATCTCACCTTCTGTTGTCCCCTTCTCCTCCCACCTTCAATCTTTCCCAGCATCAGAGTCTTTTCAAATGACTCAGTCCTTCACATCAGGTGGCCAAAGTATTGGAGTTTCAGCTTCAGCATCAGTCCTTCCAGTGAATATTTAGGACTGATTTCCTTTAGGATGGACTGGTTGGATCTCCTTGCAGTCCAAGTGACTCTCAAGAGCCTTCTCCAACACCACAGTTTAAAAGCATCAATTCTTTGGTGCTCAGCTTTCTTTATGGTACAACTCTCACATCCACACGTGACTAGTGGAAAAACCATAGCCTTGACTGGACAGACCTCTGTTAGCAAAGTAACATCTCTGCCTTCTAATGCCTCTGTCTAGGTTGGTATTACTCAGTCTCAAACAGGATCTCTTAATTCCAGCACTTTACTCCTATCTCTGTACCTTTCCACACATCATTGCTTCTAAACAGAATATCCCACCACCATGTAAATCCAATCTGTCTGTCTAGCCCTAGTACAAGTCCTACCTTCTCTATTAGGCCAAACCTAACCATTCCTGTTATATGTCCTTTCTGAAATTTTATAGCATTTATTATGTACACAATTCATTTAGTACTTAATCATAAACTGTCTCATACTGACAGCTAAATTTTCATATGTGGAACTCATTTCCCTAGACAGATGATAAGAGTGAACAGCACTCTGGGATCAAGCACTCTTATACCTCTCATCCTAAGAGCACCAACTACGTAGTATTATACTAATTACTGTTACTTAATTTTAGTTATTTGAATGAATTTAGGAAAATGTGAGCTAATTTTTTAAAATTAATTAATTTATTTATTTTTTCCATCTCAGGTGTACATGAGTAGTGTGAGCTAACTTAAAATTTGATCTTGTAAAAAGATGCTATTAAAAACATTAAGAATTCCATTATTTAATGCATAATTATGAAGGACTTTGTTTTCTGACATTTTTGTATACTCATGATTGCCAGTGAGTAAACTGACTGAATTATGAGTAATTGCAGAGTTTAAGTTTATTCATAGTTAACACTTACTATTCTTTTTCCTTCTTCTGCCTATTTTCAATTTGTATTCAGCATAATCCCATGCCTGAAAAAGAAGAACAGCACTCTGGGACCAAATATCTGGCCTATCTCCTACCTCTGGGGAGGAAATCTTTAAGAAGTGTTATAAAGGCTTGGGGAAACATAACACACTATACTGAAAGAAGGCTGTCTATTCCTTCACATGGGCTCAGGCTATCAGAATTTGGAAAACCTCTCAAGATTTTACTAGTTTTTCACAGGGTAGCTGTATCATTTCCTTTAAAGTGATTTCCCAGACCACACATATGATCTAAAAATATAAGTAAATTAATAACAAAAAGCAAAAACTGTTTTATTTTTAGTATCCACNTCCTTATTGTACTCTGTGGCATCTTTGTCTTTGACACTTTTTGTTGTGTATGTTGAGGTTTATCCTAAGCACTAGCAACTCTTCTATCGTTTTGCAAGCCTTTTTTTTTTTTCAGCATCTGATACTTGTTTTAATTACAGCCTCTTCATCTACAGTAGTGTGACTTTGTATTGAGAATATGTGTGGAACATTGAATTAGGTAGTATTGAGGTATGGGGTGTGGTAGGGGTATACACAAGAAACAGGACAAAGTCTCTGGCCTTAAGAGAGTTTACATTCCAATTTGAGTCCAAAAAGAGCAAGCAAAAATAACCTCAACATACCACAAACTTTACTTCTGTGAGAGATCTAAGGCAACATATTCTTTCTTATAAATTCCTCATTATAACTGCTTTTATCTACATATTTAAAAATGCATGGCAAACTTTCATCTAGGCTTTTGACACCCCAGCGAGTGAAAATAATTTTCTCTTGCCAGTTTGGAAACTAAATTGTGAGGAGAGATTTGTCTGTCGTGATACATTCATTGGCATAAATGAGAAAGATATTTGGGGGTTTTGTCTCAAAAGTCCTTCTACTCATCTTTATTTAAGGGAAGTTCACCTTTTAAAGGTTTTATAGTTTTGCTTTTAAACAAATCTTTCTTAGGATATAAATCACAATGAGGGTGCAGGGTGGGAGAGAAACAGATGACAGTTGGCCTGTTTCAGTTCAGTCTGTTACCCCAGCAACCATGTGTTTCATTTAGATCTCAGTCTTCAGGTGGCTTTCATATCACTTGTTTACTTAATTGCTGAGATAGTATGGCAGAAATAGTGTCACAATACTTCTCAAATATGTTGCATTAACGTGAAAGGGTAAGGTGTTTCTGGTTTCACAAATATGTTCCAGCACTATTAGAAAATTTATGTCATCATCTTTGTGGGCTCAAATGTGTTGATATTGGTAGATTACATCAGTTTTCACAGATACTTCTATCTTTGAAGGAAATAAATATAAAGTAAGCCAATTAGCTGTGCTTTGTCCCATGTTGCCCATTTATATTTAGAATTATACAACTATGGCTGAAGGATTGAATTTTTTAACCTATTTTTTCTTTATAGTTCTCTAGTGTAGACATTCAGTTTTATAGATCTATAATCAGGAGATTTCTCCAGACCTGTAATCAGGAGAGCATTTTAACAATTTACTAATTGGAATAAATGGGTTATTCCACATTTTATGGAAATTATTTACCTTAGTTAATTTTGTTTCTAAACTGTTAAAGTTTTTTGTTTGATATTGTAATTACTCCTGATATGCTAGTGGATTTGATGTCACAACCAAAGCAGATAGGGAGGGAATAATACTGGAATTACTTCCTTCCCCTGATCCCACCTGAGTTTGCAGAACACTGTATATTTCTTGGAAATGTGGAGAAAATTGTTTCCCAACTCCTGAATGTTTACTTGAAGCATGCTACCTGCCACTCAGGAGAAAAGGGCATTAAGAGGGCTTCTGTTAAGACCTAAAACACTATCAACAAAGGTAGAAGAATGGAAAGGAAGGATTTCACAGTGGAAAGCCTGCTGAACAAAATTGTCAGGTGTACTTAGGATAAATTTGTAGCTGATCTCTAGAGTCATTAGGATACTGAGAGTTGATATTGAGCTAAGCAAAGCTTAGAGAGCTTAGTTGTTAAACATGTAATTTCCTTGGTTGATCCTTTCACTTAAAATGGTAGGGAGAAAAGGTGTCTGACTTTTTTGGTAATGATAAAATTATTTGGTCTAAGAATTCTAATTGAACTAATCATTAATATAATAGTATTACAATAGAAAGTATATTGTATTGATTATTGGTAAGTATATTAATAATATTATTAAAACAGTAATATTAATATTAAATTGTTTGTATACAGCTAATTTCATTTTGATCAATAAATGCTTTCTCTTATTTTACTATAACATTTTACTGTTAGTTCTTAATATCAATTTTTAGTCCAGATATAGCCATAGTATCTTGGTAATAACTACTTATCATAACTATAAGTACCTTTTTTTTTTACATATTAGCAATCAAATTGGTGTTGTATGTCATTAAGTATTGTCCATCTAAAGCAAGGTATTTTATCTTGCTCATCTGTTTCTAATTAGGTAATAATAGGATTTATTTTAGTCATAAAAACCTTTGTAACCTTCAGATTGTTTTAAAGCCTTAAATTCATTGTATGACGATAGATAAAGGAATAAGTTAATATTTGACCTTGAGTGCCACAGTATGATTAAGATTGCCTAATGAAGATGTGAAGAAAAGGAAACCCTCATACACTGTTGGTGGGAATACAAATTTGTACAGCCACTGTGAGGACAGTATAGCAGCTTCTCAAAAAACTAAAAATAGAACTACTATATGACCTGGCAGTTCTACTCCTGGGTATATACCTGAAAAAACCAAAATGACTGATTTGAAAAGATATGTGTACCCCAATGTTTATAATAGCATTGTTTGCAATTGCTGAGATACTGAAGCAACCTAAGTATCCATCAACAGATAAATGGATAAAGCAACTGCATGCACACACACATACATACACACATGGTGTAATATTACCCATCCATAAAAAAGGATGAAACCCTGCCATTTGCAACAACATAGATGGACTTGGAGTGAAATAAGTCAGAGAAAGATAAATACTGTATGGTATCACTTATATGTGGAGACTGAAAAATACAGCAAACTAGTGAATATAACAAAAAAGAAAAAGACTCATAGATATAAGAGAACAAACTAGTGGTTACCAGTGAGAAGAGGGAAGAAGGGAGGGGCAAGATATGGGTATGACATTAAGAGTACAAACAATTGCATATGAAATAAAGAAGCTATAAAGGATATATTGTACAACTCAGGAAATATAGCCAATATTTCATAAAAACTGTAAAGGAATATAACCTTTAAAAATTGTGAATCACTATATTGTAATAGCTGAAACCTACATAATACTGTAAATCAACTATATCTCAGTAAAAAACAAAAAGATTGCCTTAGAGTTTGTCCACTTTGTTTATTATAAAACTAACCTGTGAATTCCTGTTTCTTAACTTTGGGGCAAATGATAAGTCATGGGATTTTGAATCTTACTTTTTCTTTCTGTTGTGCATAAGTGATCCCTTCATGGATCACCACCTTGTGGTGGCGAAGGGGCTAACTCATTGAAGCTGTGAGTCATGTCCTGCAGGGCCACCTATGATAGATGGGTCATAATGAAGAGTTCTGATAAAATGGGGTCTATTAGAGAAGGAAATGGCAACCCACTCCAGTATTCTTCTTGTGAGAACCCCATAAACAGTATGAAAAGGCAAAAAGATATGATTATGCTAGAAGCTAAGCTCCCGAGATTGGAAGGTGTCCAATATGCTACAGGAAGAGCAGAGGGCAATTACTAATAGCTCCAGAAAGAATGAAGTGGCTGGGCCAAAACGGAAATCACACTTAATTGTGGATGTGTCTGGTGGTGAAAGTAAAGTCTGATGCTATAAAGAATAAACAATATTGCATAGAAACCTGGAAGATTAGGTCCATGAATCAAGGTAAGTTGGACATCTTCAAGCAGGAGATGCCAAGAGTGAACATTGACATCTTAGGAATCCGTGAACTAAAATGGACGAGGATGGGTGAATTTAATTCAGATGACCATTGTATCTACTACTGTGGGCAAGCCCTCATAGTCAGCAGAACAGTCTGAAATGCAGTACTTAAATGCAATCTCCAAAACGACAAAATGATCTTGGTTTGTTTCCAAAGCAAACCAACATCACAGTTATCCAAGTCTATGTCCCAAACTCTAATGCCAAAAAAGCTGAAGTTGACTGGTTCTATGAAAACCTACAAGACCTTCTATAACTAACACCCCAAAAAAGATCCTTTTTATCATAGGGGACTGGAATGCAAATGTAGGAAGTCAAGAGATACCTGGAATAACAGGCAAGTTTGGCCTTGGAGTACAAAGTGAAGCAGGGTAAAGACTAGCAGAGTTTTGTCAAGAGAATACACTGATCATAGCAAACACTCTTTTCCAGCAACACAAGGGACAATTCTACACACAGACATCACCAAATGGTCAATACTGAAATCAGATTGATTATATTCTTTGTAGCTGAAGATGGAGAAACTCTATACAGTCAGCAAAAACAAGACATGGAGCTGATCGTGTGTCAGATCATGAGCTTCTTATTGCAGAGTTCAGACTTAAATTGAAGAAAGTAAGGAAAACCACTTAACCATTCTGGTATGACCTAAATCAAATCCCTTATGCTTATACGGTAGAGGTGACAAATAGATTCAAGGGATTAGATCTGGTAGACAAAATTCCTGAAGAACTATGGACAGAGATTCATAACATTATACAGAATCAGTGTTCAAAACCATCCCCAAGAAAAGAAATGCAAGAAGGCAAAGTTGNAAAACCACTTAACCATTCTGGTATGACCTAAATCAAATCCCTTATGCTTATACGGTAGAGGTGACAAATAGATTCAAGGGATTAGATCTGGTAGACAAAATTCCTGAAGAACTATGGACAGAGATTCATAACATTATACAGAATCAGTGTTCAAAACCATCCCCAAGAAAAGAAATGCAAGAAGGCAAAGTTGTTGTCTGAGGAGGCTTTACAAATAGCTGAGGAAAGAAGAGAAGCAAAAAGCAAGGGAGAAAGGGAAAGATATACCCAGTTAAATGCAGAGTTCCAGAGAAAAGCAAGGAGAGATAAGAAGCCCTTTTTAAATGAACACTGCAAAGAAATAGAGGAAAATAATAGAATGGGAAAGACTAAAGGTCTCCTTAAGAACATTGGAGCTATCAAGGGGACATTTCTTGCAAGGATGGGCATGATAAAGATCAGAAATGGTTAAGGACCTAACAGAAGCATAAGAGATTAAGAAGAGGTGGCAAGAATACTCAGAAGAACTATACAGAAAAGATCTTACTGACCAGGTTAACCACGATGGTTTGGTCACTTGCTTAGAGCCAGACATGCTGGAGTGTGAATTCAGGTGGACCATAGGAAAAATTACTGCAAACAAAGCTGGCAGAATTCTAGCTGAGCTATTTAAAATCCTAAAAGATGATGCTGTGAAAGTGCTACACTCAGTATGTAAGCAAATTTGGGAAACTCAGCAGTGGCCACAGGACTAGAAAAGGTCAGTTTTCATTCTAATCCCAAAGAAGGACAATGCCAAAGAATGTTCCAACTATCATACAGTTGTGCCCATTTCATATGCTAGCAAGGTTATGCTCAAAATCATTCAAGCTAGGCTTCAACAGTAGGTGAACTGAAAACTTCCAGGGATACAAGCTGGATTCAGAAAAGGCAGAGGAAGCAGAGATCAAATTGCCAACATTCGTTGGATCATAGGGAAAGTAAGAGAATTCCAGAAAAACATCTAGTTCTGCTTCATTGACAATGCTAAAGCCTTTGACTGTGTGGGTCACAACAAACTGGAGAATTCTTAAAGAGAGAAGGAAATAGCAGACCCCCTTACCTGTCTCCTGAGAAACCTGTTTGCGAGTTGAGAAGCAGCCACTAGAACCAGACATGGAACAACTGACTGGTTCAGAATTGGGAAAGGAATATGACAAGGCTGTATATTGTTACCCTGCTTATTTAACTTATATGCAGAGTACATTATGCAAAATGCCAGACTGGATGAATCACAAGCTGAAATCAGTATTTCAGGAAAAATACCAACAAGCTCAGATATGCAGATGATACCACTCTAATGGCAGAAAGTGAAGAGGAACTAAGGAATCTCTTGATGAGGGTAAATGAGGAGGGTGAAAAAGCTTGCTTAAGACTCCACATTAAAAAACCTTAGATCGTGGCATCTGATCCCATGACTTCATGGCAAGTTAAGGGGGATAAGTGGAAGCAGTGACAGATTTTATTTTCTTGGGCTCCAGTTTCACTGCAGACAGTGACTGCAGCCATGAAATTAAAAGACTTGCTCCTTGGAAGGAAAGCTACAACAAATCTAGACAGTGTATTAAAAAACAGAGATGTCACTTTGCTGACAAACGTCCCTATAGTCAAAGCTTTGGTTTTTCCAGTAGTCATGTAAGGATGTGAGAGTTGGGCCATAAAGAAGGCTGAGTGCCACAGAGTTGATCTTTCAAATTGTGGTGCTGGAGAATACTCTTGAGAATCCTGTGGACTGCAAGGAGATCAAACTGGACAATCCTAAAGGAAATCAACCCTGAATATTCATTGGAAGGACTGAAATTGAAGCTCCATTACTTTGGCTACCTGATGCGAAGAGCTGACTTATTGGAAAAGACCCTGATGCTAGGATTGAAGGCAAAGGGGGAAGGGGGTGGCAGAGGATGAGATGATTAGATGGCATTACCGACTCAATGGTCATGAATTTGAGCAAACTCCAGGAGATAGTGAAGGACAGGGAAGCCTAGCATGCTGCAGTCCATGGGATTGCAAAGAGTCAGACAAGCTCAGAATGAACAACGATAACAACAAAGTGAAGAAGCCCAGAACTGTTCCTCTGTTATGGAAAAAAATTTATCTTTTACTTTGTCTATTGTTTGCAATTTGGTAAAAGTTGACACATTCTTTCTTAGGGCCAAATTTTATTCCTAGACCTAGCAAGCGGCTAAAATGAGGTTTAAAGCCAGTCAGTCTGGCTTCAGAAACTATGTTCTTATCAAACATAAAGGAACTGTAGTTTTTAAAAATACATAGGTATTTGATGAGACTTCTCTGGTGGTCCAGTGGCTACGACTCTGCACTCCCAATGCAGGGGTGCCAAGTTCAACCCCTGTTAAGGGAACTAGGTCACACATGCTGCAACTGTTGGCATGCTATAACTAAAGGATCCCTCGTGCACGCCACAACAGAGCCTGGTGCAGCCAAATAAATAAATACTTATTTATTTATTTTAAAAAGTTTTTAGGATCCTAGCATTCTTTTTTTAAATTTATTTTTAATTGGAGGATAATTGCTTTACAATGTTGTTTCTGTTTCTGCCATTCATCTACATGAATCAGCCATAGGTATACATACGTCCCTTTCCTCTTGAACCTCCTTCCTACCCCTGTTTTTTAAATTTATTATTATTTTTGACTGCACTGGATCTTCATTGTGTCACATGGGCTCTTTGTTGCGACATGCGGACTTTCTCAAGTTGGAGTGCCTGAGGGTTTCTCTCTAGTTGCAGCACAAAGGCTTCTTGTTGCAGGCATGGGTTCACTAGTTGTAACATGGGTACTTAGTTGCCCTGTGGCATGTAGGATCTTAGTTCCCTACTGGGGATGAAACCCAAGTTGCCTGCATTGGAAGGCAGATTCTTAACTACTGGGCAACCAGGGAAATTTTAAAAAGAATACATAACATTTGAGCAAAATTAGGTCTATTGTAATTAAGTTCCTTGTTTGTCCTAAAGAGGGAAATACTCATTTATCTTATTTGAAAGTATGAATGAGCAAACTGATTTGATGATTAAAAATTATTATTAGCTCAAATTTCCTTAGTACTTTCATATGAAATTCCCCAAAAGTAAAGACTCACAGTTTTGTTTTTGGCTAATTATACATTTTTAAAAGATATGCTAAATAACCTAATACTTAAAATGGTGCTAGTCTTATTTGATCTGTATTCTCAGAGTCTCCCAGGAAAAGAAATGGTTTATGTTTTTCTTTTTATCTTTACAGTAAGCACATCATTGAACTTGACAAGACTTTGACATTTACCACATGCTTAGAATGTAAACTGTACTAAGAGAATATATAATAAAAGTTAATAAGCAAGCATAAATTGAGACATTGCTAGTTACATTTTTATGGATTATTGGATATCATTCTGTTGATAATTTCAAGGCTTTTAAACTTTTAACCATTGTACTGTAATCTTTTTTGAGGGAGGCAGTATACTATAGAGTTAAAAGTGGGGCTTCAGGACCAGACTGCCTTGGTTGGAACCTCAGCTCCTCTGTTTACTGCTCATATGACCTTGGACTGGTCTCTTACCTTTTGTGCCTCAGTTTCTTCTACTTTCTAAAATAGCAACAATAATGGTAGGATTGTCAATGAATTAATATATGTAACACTCGAAGAGCAGTACCTGGCAGGTAGTAAATACACAATGAAGTTTAGTTATTGTTATTGTCTTTCAGTTCAGTTCAGTCACTCAGTCATGTCCGACTCTTTGAGACGCATGGACTGCAGTACACCAGGCCTCCGTGTCGATCACCAACTCCTGCAGTTTACTCAAACTCATGTCCATTGAGTCAGTGATGCCATCCAACCATCTCATCCTCTGTCGTCCCCTTCTCTTCCCGCCTTCAGTCTTTCCCAGCATCAGGGTCTTTTCCAGTGAACCAGTTCTTCACATCAGGTGGCCAAACACTGGAGTTTNGATGGACCTTTGTTGGCAAAGTAATGTCTCTGCTTTTGAATATGCTATCTAGGTTGGTCATAACTTTCAGCAACCATTAAATTGTATATTATAGATTTACTGTAAAATTGTAAATTATGTTATTTCATTTACATAAGATTTTAAGTTAAAATTCAGTATGTGACGCTTAGTTGCCAAGTAGTGTCTGACTCTTTGCAAACCCATGGACTGTAGCCCACCAGGTTCCTCTGTCCATGGGATTTTCTGGGCAAGAATACTGGAGTGTACGTTTCCATGTTACTCTCTCCATACATCTCACTCTCTCCTCCCCTTTCTCCATGTCCATAAGTCTATTCTCTATGTCTGTTTCTCCATTGCTGTCCTGCAAATAAATTCCTCAGGAAACTCAGACAGGGGCTGTATATCAATCTAAAGGGGTGGGATGGGGAGGGAGTTTCAAAAAGGAGGGGATATATGTATACCTGTGGCTGA
Organism: Neotragus moschatus; assembly: GCA_006410615.1. Classification (NCBI taxonomy): domain Eukaryota; kingdom Metazoa; phylum Chordata; class Mammalia; order Artiodactyla; family Bovidae; genus Neotragus; species Neotragus moschatus. The sequence continues at coordinate 339,287 of SJYA01003259.1, forward strand.
TTCGTGTTGAGGTTTGACAGAAAACAACAAAAATTCTGTAAAGCAATTATCCTTTAATTAAAAAAAAAGAATACTAGAGTGGGTTGCGGTTTGCTTCTCCAGGGGATTTTTCTGATCCAGGGATCAAACCTGTGGCTCTGTGTCTCCTCAGTTGGCAGGGAGATTCTTTACCTTTGAGTCACCTGGGAAGGCCTAAATGATAGTTTTAGTGTACTATAAATTTAGTGAACTAGAGGAATAGCATACCTGTCAGTATCTGAATGAGATATTTAATTTCTACATTATGCCACAAAAAATGGGAAACTCAGATTGAGAGGGCACAGTAACCTACAGTCTACCTATAATATGCTAACCATAGCATTTCAAAACTCATGACAGCTAGCAAATCAAATCACCCTGATATACTCATTCAAGTTCTCGACTTCGCCACCAAGAAAACTCAGAACAGTCTGCTTTGTTCAATTAACGAGCTGCAGACTTTGGGATATCAGATTTTCTAGATTATTTCTCTGCCAAATAGTGAACTTTACTTCTGCTGAATGATTTCTGAAATATAAAATGTAGGCAGCAGAAGAGGGTTTGTGCATATCTAACCACTTTACAGAAAAGCTGCTTTCTTACAAAGTTGTATATAAATTGAATTTTTATAAAAAACAACAGCACTCTAATGAATAAATGTTACTTGTGATTGTTGTACGTCTAGTGTTTACATAGACCCTGTGAGATATGCATAGAAGCATAAAATATACATTGAATGTCTAGTTAAGAAAATAAGTCTAATACCAAACAGTTGCATCGAAATTAGGTACTAAAACTATGATGCTGATTCTGACAGTTTTCAGAATTCAATAAGAAAGTGGATATGAGGTTTTTAAAATTTTAATTGGAGGCTAATTACTTTACAATATTGTGGTGGTTTTTACCATATGTTCACATTAATCAGCCATGGGTGTACATGTGTTCCCCATCCTGACCCTCCCTGTCACCTCCTTTCTGATCCCATCCCTCAGGGCCATCCCAGTGCACCAGCCCTGATCACCGTGTTTCATGAATCAAACCTGGACTGGCGATCTGTTTCACATATGAAAATATACATGTTTCAGTGCTATTCTCTCAAATCATCACACCCTCGCCTTCTCCCACAGAATCCAAAAGTCTGTTCTTTACATCTTTGTCTCTTTTGCTGCCTTACATATAGGGTCATTGTTACCATCTTTCTGAATTCCACATATATGCGTTAATATACTCTATTGGTGTTTTTCTTTCTGACTTATTTCACTCTGTATAATAGGCCCCGGTTTCATCCATCTCATTAGAACTGATTCAAATGCATTATTTTTAATGGCTGAATAGTATTCTATTGTGTATATGTACCACAGCTTTCTTACCCATTCATCTGCTGATTGACATCTAGGTTGTTTCCATGTCCTGGCTATTGTAAACCGTGCTGCGATAAACATTGGGGTACATGTGTCTCTTTCCATTCTGGTTTCCTTGGTGTGTATGCCCAGCAATGGGATTGCTGGGTCGTATGACAGTTCTATTTCCAGTTTTTTAAGGAATCTCCACACTGTTCTCCACAGTGGCTGTACTAGTTTGCATTCCCACCAACAGTGTAAGAGGGTTCCCTTTTCTCTGCATCCTCTCCAGCATTTATTGCTTGTAGACTTTTGGATAGCAGCCATTCTGACCAGCATGAGATGGTACCTCATTGTGGTTTTGATTTGCATTTCTCTGATAATGAGTGATGTTGAGCATATTTTCAGGTGTTTTTTAGCCATCTGTATGTCTTCTTTGGAGAAATGTCTGTTTAGTTCTTTGGCCCATTTTTTGATTGGGTCTCTTATTTTTCTGGAATTGAGCTGCAGGAGTTGCTTGTATATTTTTGAGATTAATTCTTTGTCAGTTGCTTCATTTGCTATTATTTTCTCTCATTCTGAAGGCTGTCTTTTCCCCTTGCTTAGAGTTTCCCTCGTTTTGCAACAGCTTTTAACTTTAATTCAGTCCCATTTGTTTATTTTTGCTTCTGTTTACTCTTGGAGGTGAGTCATAGAGGATCCTGCTATGACTGATGTCAGAGAGTGTTTTGCCTATGTTCTCCTCTAGGACTTTTAATTTCTGGTCTTACGTTTAGATTTTCAATCCATTTTGAGTTTATTTTAGTGTATGGTGTTAGAAAGGGTTCTAGTTTCATTCTTTTACAAGTGGTTGACCAGTTTTCCCAGCAGCACTTGTTAAAAAGATTGGCTTTTCTCCATTGTATATTCTTGCCTCCTTTGTCAAAGATAAGGTGTCCATAGGTGCATGGATTTATCTCTGGGCTTTGTATTTTGTTCCATTGATCTATCTTTCTGTCTTTGTGCCAGTAGCATACTGTCTTGGTGACTGTAGCTTTGTAGTAAAGCCTGAAGTCATGCAGGTTGATTCCTCCAATTCATTCTTCTTTTCCAAGACTGCTTTGACTATTCGAGGTTTTTTGTATTTCCATACAAATTGTGAAGTTATTTGTTCTAGTTCTCTGAAAAATACCGTTGGTAGCTTGATAAGGATTGCATTGAATCTATCAATTGCTTTAGGTAGTATACTCTGTTTCACTATATTGATTCTTCTGATCCATGAACATGATATATTTCTCCATCTATTTGTGTCATCTTTGATTTCTTTCATCAGTGTTTTATAGTTTTCTATATATAGGTCTTTTGTTTCTTTAGGTAGATATATTCCTAAGTATTTTATTCTTTTCATTGAAATGGTGACTTGAATAGTTTCCTTAATTTCTCTTTCTATTTTCTCATTATTAGTATTTAGGAATGCAAGTTGTTTCTGTGTGTTAATTTTATATCCTACAAATTTACTATATTCATTGATTAGTTCTAGTAATTTTCTGGTGGAATGTTTAGGGTTTTCTATGTAGAGGATCATGTCATCTGCAAACAGAGTTTTACTTCTTTTCCAATCTAGATTCCTTTTATTTCTTTTTCTTCTCTGATTGCTGTGGCTAAAACTTCCAAAACTATGTTGATAGTAATGGTGAGAGTGGGCACCCTTGTCTTGTTCCTGACTTTCGGGGAAATGCTTTCAGTTTTTCACCTTTGAGGATAATATTTGCTGTGTGTTTATCATATATGGCTTTTATTATGGGATATGAATTTTTAACAGTGTTTTTCATGAAAGAGGTGGTATTTCAGTTCATTTGCTCACTCAGTAATTTTCAGTAGCTATCATGTACAGGGTGCTAGGATATGTTAGTGAGCACAACAGATATGATCCCATTTTTGTGGAGTTTACAGATGAGTGAGGTGATAGGATTTAAATATGTAGAAGGTGAAGGGACAGTCTAAACAGAATCATAGACTTGGCAAGCATGGTCTGTATGGCAATGAGGGCAGTTGGCCTGAGTGTAATAGAGATTTTATTTCTGGGAGGAGTATTGAATGTGATAGATGTGGGCTGAATTTTGTAACTCTCTGGCAGGTATTTAAGTCTATGAGAAGTGGTGTGGAAACAGTCTTGTGGGACTGAGGCCTTAACCTGTGGTATCTGTCTCCATCTCCATGTGGATAGTGTTAGAATTTAGTTAAACTATAGGCCACCTAGTGTTGGCCTATAGGCTGGTGTTGCAGAGAATTGCTTTGTGGGGAAAAATCTCCACGTGTCTCGTGTCAGAAGTGTTGTGAGTGTGGTATTTGTTTATTTATGTGGCTGCACTGGGTCTTAGTTTTGGCCTGTAGGATCTTTTAGTTGTGGCATGTGGGATGTAGTTTCCTGACCAGTGATCAAACTCAGGCCCTCTGCATTGGGAGCTGAAGTCTCAGCCACTGGACCACCAGGGAAGTCCCCACATTCAGTTTTCTTTTGCATTCCTATCAGAAAGAATCTTTGCATTATCGTCAGTTTTCTGTTGCACTTTTGTGGATAAGAATGCATTAATGTCAGTATTCTACAACCTATGGAGTATATTCTAGAAGACTTTAATCAATGAAATTTATTGATATGAATGGCTCATTTAAGTGATAAAAAATAAAGTATCAATGATACCACATTTAGAAGACAACATTTTTTGTGACTCTGGAAACATTGATTTGATTCATGTTATGAAAATAATACACCACTATTTATAATATTCTGTTTATTCCCAAAGAGGGAGCTAATAGTATGGAAAACTGGGACCCATTATACATTTTTTACTGGTTTGTGTGTTTTAAAAGATCTTATGTCTACTTGTTTCTAAATCAAAAGCCTGCTCCTGGCGTTTTTGGTAAACCTTAAAATGCTACTTAATTCTCAGTGCTTATTTGCTTCGTTGATTTGTTTGTGGGAGTTTTTTCATATGTTAAATGCTGGAGTCTTGGGAGACATCAGGTGGATTTATCAAGCCCCAATCTTAGCAGCTATTGGGGTAAGTTTAAAAGCCAGTATAGTTTAGAAGGGCTTCCCTTGTGGCTCAGGTGGTAAAGACTGCCTGCAGTACAGGAGACCCAGGTTTGTTCTTCCTTGGATCAGAAAGTTCCCCTGGAAAAGGGAATGGCAACCCACTCCAGTGTTCTTGCCTGGTGAATTCCGTAGGGTAGCAAAGAGTCAGACACAACTGACTAACACACGCACACACATAGTTTTTTAAAAAAGAAAAAAGATGCATAATTCAACTGTTGCTAAAACCCAGAGAAAGTTTGTTACTTGGTTCTACAAAGGTTTAGGAAACCCTCACATTATAGCAATTGCTGTTGGGAGAGTCTGCGTTGGGGATCAGATCCTTTTTCATGGCTGACATTGAGATACATGAAGAAAGCACATACCCTCCCTTTAATCAGCTAGCATGCAGGAACACTCCTGTAAATTTCAAAATATTCAGAAATATTTATAGGTTCAAGCAGTTGGAAGATCCTAAAACTCTTTGTCCTTTTCAGCTGTTATTTTATAACATTCTGATCACTTGGTAGTAGGTCAGGAGGAGGAGGCAAAGATGGAATAAATAGAAGACCTGAGGAATTACTGAGAGAGAAAAATGATAGTATAGTTTATTATAAAGCATTGCCTAAAGCTTTTATTTCACATACTTTACCCAAGGAGTTAAGAGGATCCATATTGAATCAGACACTCCCTGGTGGTCTAGTGATTAGGATTTGGTGCTGTCACTGCCACAGCCTGGGTTCAATTCCCTTTCTGTCCTTCATTCATAACTATACCTTTTTCAAAAAAAGGTGTTGTCAGAATTAGTTGTGTGTGTTTGTGCACATGAACCCTTCATCAGAAGTAGAAAAAAAGGGCAGATAAGGCAAGAGAAGAAGTGCTTTAATAATTTATTTCAAAGACCTAATAGAATATACTAAGCCATAATTTAGAATTTAGATTTCTTAAAAAAATTAATTATTAATTTTTTTATTTTTGACTATGCATACTTTCTCTAGTTGTGGCGAATGGGGGCTACTGTTTGCTGTGGTGCACAAGCTTCTCATTGCAGTGGCTTCTCTTGTTGCAGAGTATGGGCCCACAGATTTTTAAGAATTAAGAAGGTAAACCCCCTTTAATTATTTTTATTTATTTATTTAAATTTTTGGCTTCACTGGGTTTTCATTGCTATAAGTGGACTTTATCCAGTTGCAGTGCTCAGGCTTCTCATTGTGGTGGCTTCTCTTGTTACAGAGCATGGGCCCTAGAGCACTCAGGCATCAGTAGTTGCAGGACATGGGCTCATCATTTGTGGCACACAGGCTTAGTTGCCCTGCAGCATGTGGAATATTCCCAGAGCAGGAATCAAACACATGTTGCCTGCATTGGCAGGCAGACTCCCAACCATTGGAAGTTCCTAAACCCTCTTTAAATTAGTTAACTAACTGAGGGGAAGCATCTACCTTGTGAAAACTGATTGTTTAAAATGGGGAGAAAGTCTCCTTTGTAGTAAAGCACATGTTTTGCTCTATTAGAACAGCTTTTATTTTACTTTTTGAACATAAAGCACTCCATTTATTATTATTTACCATTAAAAAAATTTTTATGTTGTAGTAGAGTTGATTAGCAATCTTGCATTAGTTTCAGGTGTACAGCAAAGGGATTCAGTTATACATATATGTGTATCTATTCTTTTTCAAATACTTTTTCCATTTAGGTTATTACAGAGTATTGACCAGAGTTCCCAGTGCTATATAGTAGGTAGGTAGGTCCTTGTTAGTTATCTTATTTATTTTTTAAATTAACTAATTAATTTTTTTGGCACTACCACGTGGCATGTGGGATCTTAGTTCCCTGACCAGGGATTGATCCTACGTTCCCTGCATTGGAAGTAAAGTCTTAACTGCTGGCCCACCAATGAAATCTTTGGTTATCCATTTTGAATATAGCAATGTGTACATGTCAATCTCAAACTCCTAAGCTACTACCTCCCCCTGCTCCCTGCCAGCTTCTACCAATAACCAAAAGTGCCTTCTCTAAGTCTGTGAGTCTTGAACTTCTCTGGTGGTCTAGAGGTTAAGATTCCACACTTCTAGTGCAGGGGGCATGCATTTGATTCCTGGTTGGTGAAGTTCTGCATGCCATGCAGCATGGCCAAAAAAACTCTGTGAGTCTGCTTCTCTTTTGTAAGTAAGCTTGTTTGTATCATGTTTTTTAAATTTCTTATACAAAGTTTATTCTTTTTTAAAAATACTTATTTATTTGGCTCCATCAGGTCTTAGTTGTGGCATGTGGGATCTAGTTCCCTGACCAGCGATTGAACCTGGGCTCCCTGCATTGGAAGCATGGAGTTTTAGCCACTGGACCACAAGGGAAGTCCCAAAAGTTTATTCTTAAATGTACAGTGGATTCCAAGACAACACTACATTCTAGCTATAGGTGGCAACAGATGTTATGACAAGGAATTCAGATATTTAAATAGGAATAAAACTAAGGATCATCATCATTGCCTCAGGCACAAGGAACAGCTTACTTGCTGCCAGATTTCTTAATTGTATCTGTGGCCAGGGGACTTTTCCCCACAACCTTGGCTTTTAGCCTCAAGTTTCTTCTGCCCCTCCTTCTGTTTCTGCTTGAATACCTTATCTTCCTCGTCCATCTCCTTGGCTTGATTCTTGGGCTGATTCAGGGGCTTCTTGCCACCTTTGCTGCCCAATATGGCGCCTGCCAGCCCTTCCCCCAGACTCTGCCACTGGAAACAAACTTGTTTGTGTCATTTTTTAAAACACTGTGCATGTAAGTGATACCATATGCTGTTTGTCTTTCTCTGTTCAACTTACTTCACTTAGTGTGATAATCTCCAGATTTATCCATGTTGTTGCACATGGCATTATTTCGTTGTTTTTAATGGCTGAGTAATCTTCCATTGTATATATGTGCCACATCTTCTTTATCCATTCTCCTGTCAATGGACATTTAGGTTGTTTCTATGTCTTGGCTATTGTAAACACTGCTGCAATAAAAATCGGGGATCTTTAATCCATTTTGAGTTTATCTTTGTGTATGGTGTTAAGAAGTGTTCTAATTTCATTCTTTTATACGTAGTTGTCCTGTTCTCCTAGCACCACTTATTGAAGAGAGTCTTTCCCATTGTATATTCTCGCCTCCTTTGTCAAAGATAGGGTGCCCGTAGATATGTAGGTTTATCTCTGGGCTTTCTATCTTGTTTTATTGGAGAAGTGAATTATTTTATCTCACAGGACACATGAGAGGCTTAGAATTTGAAGGTAAGTGGTTTTTCCTAAAAGGTAAGGAGGTGATCCAGGGCTGAAAATAAGGGAAATGTTTTAAAAACTGACAGAATGGGATTGGTCCCCTTAGGTCTCTTCCCTTTGGTGCTGCAGTAAGGTGATCCATCCACCTGCCCCCCTCCCCCACACTTCCACCCACCTTGAGTGGTAGGAGACTCAGAGGAGAGTCTCTGACCTAAGTGAACCTGACAGGCTTTGAGCTCTTGGACAGTGGACAGAGTGAAGGGCACTGAAACAAAGGGCTGAGTACAGGGAGATTGAGTGGAAGTCGTCAGACTGAGTGGTTAGCCTTTTCCCCTCACCTTGCTTTAAATTTAGTGTCCTGGTATATGCTTCCCAGGCAGGAGACTGGATAATTATTCTTCTGAAAAACAAATGACCCTATAGAAAGGAATTCCAGACACTAACATGTCAGTGTTTTACAATGGAAAAAATAAAAAAAACAGCTAGCTGCTAAAAGGATGGGCTCTAGAACTAGACTTTTTGAGTTTAAATTCAGGCTTAGCTACTTATTAGCTGTGTGACCTTGCAAAAGTTACTTAACCTATTTGTGTTTGTGTTCTTATTTGTAAGATGGGAGTAATTGTACTGTTTACCTCAAGGTTATGGTAAGGGTTCAATGAGTTAACACATGCTAAGTACTACTCATAGTAACCACTCAGTAAGTGTTAGCTGAGGAAATAGGTGGTACTCAGGGACTTCCCTAGCTGCCAAAGACAGTTCCAGAATTTAAATGATATTCCACAGTGACCAGCAGACTTTTTTCCTTAGTGTGGAAGCTGATACCTGAACAGAGGCTTTGACCTCACTGTAGGTAACTTACCCCAGTCCCTCTCCATCATCCCCAACACTTTCTTTTAGGAACCCTTTTGAGCTATGACTGGCTCAGCAATGCGTTCTTCTTATTCATTTACTGTATAAATGTTTATTGGGTGCTTGTTGTATGCCAAGGACTGTTCAATCTGCTGGAATGATAGCCGTGAAGTGGATCGATAACAATACTAGCATTTACTGAGTACTTATTGTATGCTAGGTTTTGCTAAGTGCTTTATATAAAGTCACTTAATTCTCATAACAACTCTATGAAACAAATGCCATTAACATTCTTGTCTTACAGATAAGAAAACTGAGGCACAGAGCTTCAGTAGCATGCTCGAGGTCATACAGCTAGAAAGCAGTAGAGACAGGAATCATATACAGTCCCCCTGGCTCTTAACTCTGTCTTTTAACTGTTATGCCTCCCTGCTCTCATGGAGCTTACATTTTAGAAGAAGAAAAACAGTAAATAAGTAAATAGAGAAAATAAATATCAAATGGCAATAAATGGTATGAAAAAATATAAAACAAGAAGATTGTGATCTAGCAGGATTGGTGGAAGGTAACTTTCAGTGAAGTGGTTTACGTTTATGAGCACCAGATGAGATAAGGAATTGATTGCTAGTGTAATGCTGTCTACAGATTTACAAAATGTCCTTCCTGTGATTTAATTCCTAGTGCTACCTCAAGTTCAGTTCATTTCAGTCACTCAGTCATGTCTGACTCTTTGCAACCCCATGGACTGCAGCACGACAGGCTTCACTGTCTATCACCAACTCCTGGAGCTTGCACAAACTCGTGTCCATTGAGTTGGAGATGCCATCCAACCATCTCATTCTCTGTCGTCCACTTCTCCTCCTGCCTTCAGTCTTTCCCAGCATCAGGGTCTCTTCTAAGGAGTCAGTTCTTTGCATCAGGTGGCCAAAGTATTGGACCTTCAACTTCAGCATCAGTCCTTCTAATGAATATTCAGGACTGATTTCCTTTAGGATTGACNTCAGTGATGCCATCCAATCATCTCATCCTCTGTCATCCCCTTCTTCTCCCACCTTCAATCTTTCCTAGCATCAGGGTCTTTTCAAATGAGTCAGTTCTTCCCATCAGGTGGCCAAAGTATTGGACCTTCAACTTCAGCATCAGTCCTTCTAATGAATATTCAGGACTGATTTCCTTTAGGATTGACTGGTTTGATCTCCTTGCAGTCCAAGGGACTCTCAGCAGTCTTCTCCAACACCACAGTTCAAAAGCATCAATTCTTAGACGCTCAGCTTTCTTTATGATCCAACTCTCACATCCATATATGACTGTGGAAAAACCATACCCTTGACTAGATAGACCTTTGTCGGCAAGGTAATATCTCTGCTTTTTAATATGCTGTCTAGGTTGGTCATAGCTTTTCTTCCAAGGAGCAAGCATCTTTTAATTTGATGGCTACAGTCACCATCTGCAGTGATTTTGGAGCCCAAGAAAATAAATTCCATCACTGTTTCCATTGTTTCCCCATCTATTTGCCATGAAGTGATGAGACCAGATGCCATGATCTTAGTTTTTTGAATGTTGAGTTTTAAGCCAGGTTTTTTGCTCTCCTCTTCACTTTCATCAAAGAGGATCTTCAGTTCCTCTTTGCTTTCTGCCATAAGGGTGGTGTCATTTGCATATCTGAGGTTGTTGATGTTTCTCCCAGCAATCTTGATTCCAGCTTGTGCCTCATCCAGCCTGGCATTTCTCATGATGTACTCTGCAGATAAGTTAAATAAGCAAGGTGACAATATACAGCCTTGTCGTACTCCTTTCCCAATTTTGAACCAGTCTGTTGTTCCATGTCTAGTTCTAACTATTGCTTCTCAACCTACATACAGGTTTCTCAAGAGGCAGATAAGGTGATCTGGTGTTCCCATCTCTTTAAGAATTTTCCACAGTTTGTTATGATCTAAACAGTCAAAGGCTTTGGAGTAGTCAACAAAGCATAAGTAGATGTTTTTCTGGAATTCTCTTGTTTTTTCTAGGATCCAGCGGATGTTGGCAATTTGATCTCTAGTTCCTCTGCCTTTTTAAAATCTAACTTGAACATCTAGAAGTTCTCGGTTTATGTACCGTTAAAGCCTTGCTTGGAGAATTTTAAACAGTACTTTGCTAGTGTGTGAGATGAGTGCAATTGTGCAGTAGTTTGAAGCTATAAATTTTGATATTGCTAGTAAAAGAGCAACATTTCATGTGCATTGATGGCTTACTGTATACAAAGGACTGTGCTAAGCAGTTTGCACAGATTGTCTCATTTTAACCTCAGGAGTGTTATTACTCTTATTTTTCAGCCATGGAAAACTGAAGCTTAAAGAGACAAAGTGACAGGCCTAGGGCTTTAAAGGTGATAAGTAACAGAACTAGGATTTAAACCAAGGTAGCCTGATTCCAGGGCCATTTTTCTTAAATACTTTCCATTTTTATAGATGAAGGGATTTGTCCAAGGTAACTCTTTTTTAATAAACAATAATAGCTAACTTTTATAGAGATTCAAAACACTATTCTAAGCATTACTGGGTCTTCACAATATCAGAGAAGCTTATGTATATTTTGGAGCTTCAAAATAGGATAAGTAACATATTTTGAGTGAATAGCTTCTGGTGCTCTATGATTTTATCAACCCCAATTAGAAAATTTATAAGAACTAATATGCATAAGTTATTTTAACACAAAGCCAGAGCCGGGATTTGACACCAAGCCATTTGACATCAGGTGTAGTACTGTTTCCCACTCCATTGCAAATAAGCAAGGTGAAAAGACAGCCTTCAGAATGGGAGAAAATAATAGCTAATGAAGCAACTGACAAAGAATTAATCTCAAAAGTATGCAAGCAGCTCTTGTCACTCAGTTTGAGTAAAATAAATGACCCAATCAAAAAACGGGCCAAAGAACTAAACAGACATTTCTCCAAAGAAGACATACAGATGGCTAACAAACACATGAGCTGCTCGACATCTCATTATCAGAGAAATGCACATCAAAACTACAATGAGGTACCATTTCACGCCAGTCAGAATGGCTGCTATCAAAAAGTCTACAAACAATAAATGCTGGAGAGGATGCAGAGAAAAGGGAATCCTCTTACACTGTTGGTGGGAATGCAAACTAGTACAGCCACTATGGAGAACAGTGTGGAGATTCCTAAAAAACTGGAAATAGAACTGCCATATGACCCAGAAATCCCACTATTGGGCATACACACCAAGGAAACCAGAATGGAAAGAGACACGTATACCCCAATGTTCATCGCAGCACTGTGTACAATAGCTAGGACATAGAAGCAACCTAGATGTCCATCGGCAGACAAATGGATAAGAAAGCTGTGGTACATATACACAATGTAATATTACTCAGCTATGAAGAAAGAGTGCGTTTGAATCAGTTCTAATGAGGTGGATGAAACTGGAGCCTATTATACAGGATGAAGTAAGTCAGAAAGAAAAACACCAATAGAGTATATTAACGCATATATGTAGAATTTAGAAAGATGGTAACAATGACCCTATATGTGAGACAGCAAAAGAGACACAGATGTAAAGAACAGATTTTTGGATTCTGTGGGAGAAGGCAAGAGTGGGATGATTTGAGAGAACAGCATTGAAGCATGTATATTACCGTATGTGAAACAGATTGCCAGTCCGGGTTCAGTGCATGAGACAGGGTGCTCAGGGCCAGTGCACTGGGAAGGCCCAAGGGATGGGATGGGGAGGGAGGTAGGAGGGAGAGTTCAGGATGGAGGACACATGTATATCCATGGCTGATTCATGTCAATGTATGGCAAAACCCACTACAGTATTGTAAAGTAATTAGCCTCCAATTAAATAAACATATTAAAAAACAGATAGCAGATAGTTTTTCTTTTTTCAGTGTACCTTGGGAAATCAATATATTGAAATTACAGTTAACAATTCCCAAGGAATGTTTGTTAAATTATTTGTAATTTCCTAAGGCTTTTATATATCTTAAAAGCTGAATAGAGACTTTTTCTTCATGGATTTGGAAACCATATAAGGGAATGGTCTGGAGTGAGAGCACTGGGGTCAGATTGTTCTCTTATCTGCATTCCTTGCTTTATGGACTCAAACTTGAATAGGCAACTTTGCCTTCCAGGCCTTAGCTCCGTTACTTGCGAAAAAAGCATAGCATAGTATCTTCCTTGTAAGTATGAGGACTAAATGAGGCAACCTTTCTATAAAGTGCTGGGCAATGTCCCTTTTAGCTGGCTACCTCTCATCCTGGAAATGGATGCTCATTCATTATCCATGTAAAATGAAGCTTTGGTTCCATTACTTTGGTTTCACCACTGCCATACAGTGTCCATAAACTGTAGAACAGACACTTTCCTGACATACTGTTGCTTGATGGCAGTTTTTTCTTTTTATTATGGTAAAATTATAAAACAAAACTTAACCTTTTTTTTTTTCTCTTTTTGGCCACTCGACATGTGAGATCTTAGTTTCCTGACCAGGGATTGAAACTGCACCCCCTGCAGTGGAAGCTTGGAGTCTTAAGTGCTGGATCACGGGACCGGGGAAGTCCCAACTTAACCATTTTTAAGTGTACAGTTTGTTGAAATTAAATACATTCACATTGTTATGCCACCATCACCACCATCCATCTCTGGAACTCTTTTTTTCTTCCCAAAATGAAACTCTGTACCCATTTAAACAAAATTGATGGCAGTTTTTGTTTTCAACTTTATGACTGAAGCTGGTAGTTAGAAATATTACTCATATAAAGAAAGACATAAACAAAGAGATGTGATTAAAAATCTATATTATCCCCAAAGCATAATCCATAAGTGAAAAAAATGGATATATAGACTTTATTAAAATAAAAAAAAACTGTGAAAGAAAATGAAAACTCAAGTCACAAACTGGAATAAAATATTTGCAAATCACATTTCTGACAGAAAGTTATAGCCAGAATAAAATTTAAAAATCCTTAAGTCAACAATGGGGGGGGCAGGGAAGGAGGCTCAAGAGGGAGGGGATATGTGTATACTCATGGTTGATTCACGGTTTTGTACGGCAGAAACTAACACAACATTTTAAAGCAATTATCCTCCAATTAAAAAGAAAAAAAATTAAGTGTATTTTGTCTGAAAAAAAAGTTAAAAAAAAAGGCAAAATGATTTATAAAGAAAAAAATGAGAAATAATCCAATGGGCAAAAGATCTGAATAAATACCTCACCTAGAAGATATACAAGTAACAAATAAAAGAAATGCAAATTAAAATCATTAGAGAAATGCAAATTAAAACCACAGTGTTGATTGTAATAAATACACCAGTCTGATTCAGGATGTTCATAGTGGGGGAGGTTGCATGTGGGGGTGAAAGGAGTAAATGGGAAATCTCTGTACTTTTCATTCAGTTTTTCTCTGACCTAAAAGTGCTCTGAGAAATTAAATAAAAAATCACAATGAGATACCATATTGCTCCTATTAGAATGTCAGAACAAAACCAACAATACCAAAGGTTAGCAAGTCAGAGCAAATGGAACTTTCATACATTGCTAGTGGGAATGAAAAATGAAATAGCCACTTTGGAGGACAATTTGTTAGTTTCCTATGAAATTAAACATATTTTAATCATATGACTCAGCAGTCTTATTTCTGGCTATCTATCCAAGAGAACTGAAAACTTATGTTCATATAAAAACCTGACATGAATATTTATAGCAGCATTATTCAGCATTAGTCACCCCAGATTGGAAAAAACTCAGTTATTTCAACTGGTGGATAAACAGGTTGTTATATATCCATACTGTGGAATACTACTCTATGATAAGAAAGGAACTGCCTATTGATTCATGCAATAACACAGGTGAATCTTAAAATGCATTTAGTTAAGTGAAAGAAGCTAGATTTAAAAGGCTACATAATGTATTATTCCATTTATATGATAATCTGAAAAAGCAAAACTATAGGAAGGGAAAGAGATTAGTAGATGCCAGGGTTTGGAGATACAGGGAAGTGTTTATAAAGAAGCAGCATGAGAGAAGTTTGGAAGTAATGGAATGTTTCTCTCTCCCTCCCACCCCTCCCACATACCCTTCTTGCCAGTTCTCACCAAATCAATAGACATGCTGTTGGTTAGTGTTAATATTTGTTCTGAAGAAATAAAGGGATTCTCTTAAGATGTATGTCAAGTTGATAACATATACACTACAATTCAACTAATGAAAGTAAATATAACTTTATTAACTCTCAAGTCATGTAGAAAGTCATAGAAATGTCCTTTTCAATTAAACATGGGAAATCATATATTAACAAAACAAAAACCTTTTCACTTCACTGGTATTTACTGATCATACCAGAAAAACTTTTACCACTGCTAGGTCATTCAGTAGACCATTTGTGTAAGGTAATGATAAATTTTGTGAACATAGTATATCTACTTGAGCTTCTTGGACTCTTACAGAAAAGCATTTATCTTGCACTCTAGGCAGCCCAAAATGGAAGGTGCTAACAAGAGATAAGTACTTTTCTTTCACAAGTATCCTGAAATTTTAAATGTTATAGAGAGCAAGATTTTAACACACATTTTCAAAAAGCTTACTTAGTTTTAGTGCTTCTTTTTCTAATAAAATCTTCTCATAAACATCAGGAATCACATGACCATTGTAAAACAGCTTGCTAGAGCTAGACATAGCCCAATATTCTAACAGGATTGGATTAATCAAAGTGTAATTTCAACTTCTTTGAGGAATATACATGGGCAGCGGTCTGAATTGTCTAATTCCTAGGATTTATGGGTTTGACCAGCGCTTTTCCTACAGGTCAGTGGATAAAGTATCTGTCTGCAATGCAGGAGACAGAGGAGATGCAGATTCAATCCCTGAGTCAGAAAGATCCCCTGGAGGAGGAAATGGCAACCCACTCCAGTATTCTTGCCTAGAAAGTTCCATGGATGGAGGAACCTGGTGGTCTACAGTCCATAAGGTCACAAAGAGTTGGACACACATAGCACAGGCAGGCATAGGGTTGACCTCACATGGGTTGCTAGTCACTCTCTTTCAGTAAATAATGTATTAACTATAGAAAACTTTATAAAGCACAGCAAAAAATCATAACAGTACTATCAATATTACTACTCTCCAAGATAACTGTATATAGTCTTCCAAACTTTTTCCTGTGCAGATATACCCTTTGGTCTGTCTATGTCTCCTCTGAAAACAAAGACTTATTATTCAGTATACTATTGACTGTCTCTGTATGTCAGAATATTTAAACTTCATAGCTGTACAGTATTCCACTAAATACATGGATTATCACTTGTTTTACTAATCCTCATTTTTTTTGAGTCGTTTAACTTGTATCCAGTTTTTTTTTGTGAAGAATATTCTTATGTTTATACAGTATCTTTGATTGTCTTTCCATTTATTTCCTTACAACTACCAGTCTGACATGGCAGTACTGCTTTCAGGAATATACTGTAAGGAAATAAATGGAAAGCTTCTTTTTCGTAAGAAAAATAATATATATGTTCATAATAAAAAGTCACAAGGTGCAAAAAGTAAAATGCTCTGAATTCCCAGCCCCTCCTCAGAGAAAGTGTTAGCACTTTCTTGTGTATTCTAAAGCACTTCAGTGCATTTTCAAGCCTTTGTGATACCTATTTCTGCTTTTTCCTCTTTACACACATGGGATTATACTATACATATACTATTTTGCACTTTGCAGGTTTCATTTAGCATATCTTGTTCATCTTGTGTGAAGAAATATAGACCTACTTCATTTTAGAGAATGATTGTATGATGTTTCATCATGTGAATGTGCTGTCTTTTTGGTTAACATTTAAGTTGTTTTCAGTTCTGTTCTATAATAAACAGTGCTTCAATGAATATCCTTGTATACATATCTTTATGAGCCTATCTTCTAGATTAAATTCCTAGAGCCTACCTTCTAGATAGCATATTGAAAAGCAGAGACATTATTTTGCCAACAAAGACCCGTCTAGTCAAGGCTATGGTTTTTCCAGTGGTCATGTATGGATGTGAGAGTTGGACTGTGAAGAAAGCTGAGCACCGAAGAATTGGTGTTTTTGAACTGTGGTATTGGAGAAGACTCTTGAGAGTCCCTTGGACAGCAAGGAGATCCAACCAGTCCATTCTGAAGGAGATCAGCCCTTGGATTTCTTTTGAGGGAATGATGCTGAAGCTGAAACTCTAGTACTTTGGCCACCTCATGCGAAGAGTTGACTCATTGGAAAAGACTCTGATGCTGGGAGGGCTTTGAGGCAGGAGGAGAAGGGGACGACAGAGGATGAGATGGCTGGATGGCATCACTGACTCGATGGACGTGAGTCTGAGTGAACTCCGGGAGTTGGTGATGGACAGGGAGGCCTGGCGTGCTGCGATTCATGGGGTCACAAAGAGTTGGACATGACTGAGCGACTGAACTGAACTGACCTTATAGATAAA
>SJYA01003259.1:363906-373947 GCA_006410615.1 Neotragus moschatus
CGTATCTGCTTATTTTACTTGCTTTTTCATTAGATCGAAATAACAGCTTTATGATACAGGTTAAGTAGCTATCATTCCCATATTATTAGGACTATGTTTGTCAATGTATATTCTTTGTGTTAGAATCTTCAGAGGTGTTTGTTAAAATGTAAAGATTGTTTGACATCATTTCTCTCCTAATGAATAAGATCTTTGGGTGGAGAGCTTTGAAATTCAGAATTTAAAAATTCTCCCCTAGATAATTAAATATCTTGAAGTCTGGGAATCTTTGGAGCAAAGACTACGAGAGCAATTACTCACAGTCTCAAAGACTGTGAGAGCAATTAAATGACTTCCCCAGATTTGCATAGATAATTTATTCTTGACCCCATGTTTCCTGACTCCACCTTTAGTGCTCACCACTTGTCTGTCTGCTCTGTCTGTGTCATTCCTAAAATAATAATCAAGTGTTCATTTGTATCCTTAGAATGTAATTCAGAAATAAGTTATTTTCACTTGTTTCCAGTTACGTTAAAAGTTTCGTTGACTGGGCATGAGAACTAATATCATGTACTATATAATTTAAATATAAAATATCTTTATATTAGGTACCTTAAAAATTATGAGAATAAATTACTTTATTTCTTTGCTTATAGTATATTGCGCAAAGAATTTTTTTCTCTTGGAACAGTTCATCCTATAAGTCTCAGAATAGAAATGATGTTACAGGGTAGAGATCCAGCATTCTGAGCAGAGAGAATGTTCAGCAAAGTGTTTTATCAGTTTTATTGATAACATTTTTAGGCAGGTTGAAATGACTAATGTTTTAAATATCAAGGCAGTATAATCTCTAAAATTACTTTGCCCAGGGCAGATTTATTGGTGTTATTTATTGTTGTTGAGCCTAGAAAAAGAAAGATTTTCTCAAAATCAAACCATCATATTATCTCCTAGTGTCAAAATTTTCACTTAACATGCAACCCTCTGTAACTGCTTATTCATAGAGTTTTATAAGTACAGTAAGTCCCCTGTATATGAATGAGTTCCATTCTGAGAGTGCGTTCATAAGTCCAATTAAAAAATTAAGTCCAATGAAATTAGCCTAGGTACCCAACTAATGTACTTGGCTATATAGTACTGTACTGTAGTAGGTTTATAGTACTTTTCACAGAAATAATACATAAAAACAATAAGGAAAACATTTTAAATCTTACTGTAAGTACCTTGAAAAATACAGTAGCACAGTACAATAGGGTAGAGCCTGTGGTAAAGAACCCATCTCCCAGTGAAGGAAATGTAAGAGATATGGGTTTGATCCCTGGGTTGGGAAGATATCCTGGAGGAGGGCATGACAGTCCATTCCAGTGTTCTTGCCTGGAGAATCCCACGGATAGAGGAGCCTGGCAGGCTGCAGTCCATGGGTTCTCACAGAGTCAGACACGACTGAAGTGACTTAGCACGCATGCACAATACAACACCTGGTATACAGGTGCTGGCATCAAATGAACAAGTAAGAAGAGTTACTGACTGGAGGAAGGAGAGGAGGTGGGAGATGGTAGAGCTGAAGGACTGTCAACAATAGGAGTTGGAGTGCAAGCTGCAATTTCACTCACGCCTAATGCAGATGGCACAGTTTCTGGTTCCTTGATGGATTCAATTCTATCTACCCTCTTGAATAAATGATCCAGTCATGTCTGGGTAGTAGCTCTTTTTATCTTGTCATAGATGACATGGTTGCATTGGATTTGCATTCTGAATGGTTGCTGCAACCTTTGGGTCCTTTGCCTCATAAACTAAAAATGCCGCCTCAAATAAAGAAAATCTTGCTATTTCCTGCATTGTGAATCTGTTTGTTTCTTCAGTAACTTCTTCCTGTTGTCTCTCTTCATCCTTTCTTTCAGCCTCTGGTTTCATCAGGTCTTCATTAGTAAGCTTCTCATGTTGCATGACAAGGAGTTCAGTGAAGTCATCCTTTTGCTGCTTTAGCTCATGCTTGTATACTAAAGGACAACCACTTGTAGAGGATGCATGCATGTGACAATGTATGCCGTACTACATGTAAGCTAATGTGATCGGACATGTGAATGGAGATTCATATCTTTGAAAGTTTGCAACTTGAAGGTTAGTATTAGGGGACTTAACTAATTTATATGTGTCTCATTTCTAATTTGATAGACTGTTGATATTACTAGGATTGAAGAAAATAATTCATTTTGCTTATGGAAATTTTGCAAATTCCTTTGTCCCAAATCCATCCCTATAGTCAGATTATTAGGACATGCTGTATGTTTTCTTTGCTATTCCAAAATTTCTCAACCAGTTTGGTAACTAGTTTGTTCTTTTTCTGAAAGTATGTAAAATTTCCTGATCACAGTTGGATTTTTCTAGTCTTTTAAAACTAATTGTAGTGAGATTTGTTGTTGTTGCTGCTTACACTCTCTGTGACTGAAGAAACCTATTTCTCAGTTTTTCTTTTTTGCTTCTCTTTTTAATTTAAAGTTAAAGCCTTATATTCTGTTCATTATTTTCAGGCCCAGCACTAAAAGAATCCCTTTTCCCACACTTCTCTATCAACCATGTTTTACTATTCTTTCCCTCACTTCCTTTATTTTATACAGTCTCCTTTTTCTTTGTCACCCTTAACATTTTTCTGTTTTCAAAAACAGGAACTGTATGTGACCTGCTTCCTCTTGTGTTTGGAAAAACGCTATCTGCAGATGTCTAAAGCTCTAGAAAAAAATAGATATATGCAGTTCAAGCAAATAAAGTATGTTTAGCCAATTTTAGCTTTTTCTTTATTATTTTTTCTGAATACTAGAGTAATACATGCTTATTTTAATGAAATTATAAATATATAAAGTAAAAAAACAAAACAAAACAGAAGGTCATCCCCACAAAGGGTAATCAGTTTTAATGGTTTGTCTCTTTCTAAGACCTTTTTCTATTTATGGATATGGTTCCATGTCAGTATATGTAGATTTAGCTTATTCTCTTTAACTGCTATATAGTCTTCTATAGTATGAATGCATCATAATCTGTTTATTGATGTTTAGAGAATCTCCAAGTTTTAATTATTTTAAGTGTGCTTACCCTATGGCTTTGAACATCTGTGTACATATTTTTGTAGATTATAGTCTTTTAAGTAAAATTGATTGGCTAAGGGTTATATACATGTGATAATCTTGATAGGCATTGCAAAACTGCTCTCCAAAAAAAAGCTATGGTTATTGGGGTCCTTTAATGAACTGGGACCTGGAGGTCTGGAGTCAATGATAAGAAAGTGAAAGAGAGAGCCGGAGGGAGGGAGGGAGGGAGAGAGAGACAGAAAGAAAGAAAGACAGACAGACATGGGGACACAAACTCTGATGGAGCAAAGGTGCTTTAATTATTTTTCTGTGAGTATATATAGGCTGTGGTACAAGAAATTTCTTTCGACAATAATAAAGATCAGAAAGCCAAACGTACAGCAACCGTTACCAAGGGTACAAGGGATTAATTATGGTCACAAGGTCAGGAGACAATCCATATCTCAAGAAAGCGGATCAAGACTAAGCAGTTTTGTTGTAAAGAGAATGTTTACTAAAGGAGATTGAAGCCTGTTTCACACAATGACCACAGTTCCTGGGAGCAGTGTGCTGCTCTGCTTGAAAAGAAGCAAAGGACTTGTGAGAAATAGCACATAGTAATCCTCCTGTTAAAACATTCCCTGACAATAGTGATTTATATATATATTTTTTCTAATTGTGCTGTGCGGCATATGGGATCGTGGTTCCCTGACCAGGGATGAAACCTGAGCCCCCTGCAGTGGAAGCATGGAGTTTTAATCATTGGACCACTAGGAAAGCCCCATAGTGTTTTATACTTGATTGACAGGATGGTAAAATATTTTTCTCATTCTTGATCATATTGAATAGATACATTGGTCATTTAAGTTTTTGCCACCATGATAAGCAAAATATATGATGTTACTGTTTTAGTTACTATCTAATTTGTGTTTCCTAAATTTTATTTTTAGCTAGTTTAAGCATCTTTTCATTGAATAACATTAATAAGTTAATAAGTAATTAAATAACTACCCCATTTAATAACATTATTCATTTAATAACAACCCCATGGACTACACAGTCCATGGAATTCTCCAGGCCAGAATACTAGAGTGGATAGCCTTTCCCTTTTCCAGGGGATCTTCTTAAGCCAGGGATCAAACCCAGGTCTGCTGCATAGCAGGCAGATTCTTTACCAGCTGAGCCACAAGGGAAGCCCTTAATAATTATATTATATGTTAAATAAAGGACTGTAAGCATATATTATAATCACTCAGTAAGAAAAAATGTAGGTGTTAGAAGAAATCATGTAATCTTTATCCTCATTTCTTGCATATGGTGGGAAAGAAGTAATGAATGCATGAATTTTGTGTGAATTGGTCGTCTTTCCAGGTGCATATATAGAAATCCCAACTGATAGATTTCAGAATCTGTTGGGCTGATGGCTTGTCTCTTTCCTAGGCTGCCCTCTCACTTATTTCCCTGAATAGGCCACTGCTCAAGTCTGTCAGTGAGGGTGACTTAGCTTTGTGGTTAGTAATGTCATTCCTGATGGTGGGCTAATTTTTTTTTTTACTTTATAGATCTTTTTTAACCTGATAACTGATTAGTTCACTTCTATTTAACGTCAACCTGCTATGAGACCTGTTTATTTACTTTATGCTTATAGGCCAAAGTCCCTGTAGGCATATGTACTAAATTGACCAGAATTACACAATAAAATCACAGAGCCAAAAGGCATTAGAAGTGTAATTTGCCATATAATCTCTGTAGGTTGACACTGAAATGATAAAATGTGACTCACTGGGATTTGTGGTCTTCATGAAACTTCAAAAATTGGACAGATTCTTCTCTCTTCAGTGATTATATATATAACTGTGATTATATATATATAAAATATATTATATAACACTGCCTTCACCTGAGAGATTTTATTTGCTGACCTTTGCTAAGACTTCTGTCATTCTATATTGTTATATTTCTAAGGCTACAAATTATATATATATACACACACACATAACTATTTTAAAAGGACAGATATAGGTTTTTTTTAAGATTCATTTATTGATTTTTGGCTGTGCTAGGTCTTTGTTTCACTGACGTAGACAAAGCTGTGGTCCTAGTATGAATAGATTGACTAGATTTCTGTGAGTATGGTTTCACTGTGTCTGCCCTCTGATGCCCTCTTGCAACACCTACAATCTTACTTGGGTTTCTCTTACCTTGGGCGTGGGGTATCTCTTCACGGCTGCTCCAGCAAAGCACAGCTGCTGCTCCTTACCTTGGATGAAGGGTATCNGTTGAATCAACATTGCAAATTCTACTTGATCATGGTATATAATCCTTTTTATTTATTTCTATATTTGGATTGCTAGGATTTTTCTGAGGATTTTTCTATCCGTATTCTTGCAATATTTGTACTTTTCTTTACTTGTGGTACCTTTATCTTGTTTTTGTATCCAGCTAACATTGGCTCATAGACTTTAGTTAGGAAGTGTTTTCCTCTTCCCCTTTTTTTCTGAAAGTGTTTGTGAAGGGTGTGTATGGTTTCTTCCTTAAATGCTGGGTAGTGTTTATTAGTGAAGTTATTGGGGCCTGGAGTTTTTCATATAAAGTAAGTTTTGTTTTTACTATAATTTAGATTCCTTTAATAGGTTAGGAATTTTAAGGCTATTTCTTCTTGGATGCACTTGTATCTTTCAGTGAAGTGGTCCATTTTGTTTAAATGTTACGTTCATTGACATAAAGTTGTTTATGCTACTCCTTAATGTTCTTTTCATGTCTGCAGAATATGTAATGATGTCACCTCTGCTGTTTCTGATAATGGTAATTTGTGTCATCATATTTTCCCTTATAAGTCTGGAGAAAGATCTGTCAATTCTACTGATCTCGAAGAACCAGCACTTATTTATTTATTTTCTCAATTGTTTTTCTTCTTTTTCTTTTGTTGATTTTTGTTGTCATCTTTATTATTCTTTTTCTTCTGTTTACTTTGGGTTTAGCTCCTCTTCTTTTTCTAGATTTTAGAGGTGGTACCTGTGGTCATTGATTTGAAACCTTTTTTCTTTTCTCATACAAACATTTGGTACCATAAAATATCCCCTAATTACTGCTCTAGTGTCATAGTACAGATTCTGCTATGCCACATTTTAATGCTGTTCAAAATACTTTTTAATTTCCTTTTTGATTTTGTCTTTGACCATAGTTAGTGTAGTTGGCTTCCAAATAATTGTGGGTTTTCTAGAGATCTTTCTGTTTTTTATTTCTGCTAGAATTCCATTGCAGCCACAGAACATACTTTCTTTGACTTGCATCCTTTGGAATTTAGTGAAACTTACTCTGTAACTCAGGCTTCCCAGGTGGATCTAGTGGTAAAGAACCTGCCTGCCAATGCAGGAGACTTAAGAGATGTGGGTTTGATCGCTGAGATGGAAAGCTCTCCTGGAGAAGGAAATGGCAGCCCACTCCAATATTCTTGCCTGCAGATTCCCATGGACAGGGGAGCCTGGCAAGCTCCAGTCCATGGAGCTGCAAAGCATCAAACATGACTGAAGCTACTTAACATGGCATGGCATTCTGTAACTCAAAGCTTGGTCTATCTTGGTTAATGTTCTTTCTGAACTGAAGAAGAAAGTGTAATTCATTGATGTTAGGTGGATTATTCCGTGATTGTCAATGGGGTGAAATTCGTTGGTAGTGTGGATCAAATCTACTCTGTCCTCCTTGGCTTTCTGCCTACATGTTTTATTAATCATTAAGTGTAAGTGAGTGTTAGTTGCTCAGTTGTGTTCAACTCTTTGTGATCTCATGGACTACAGCCTGCCAGGCTCCTCTGTCCATAAGATTCTCCAGGCAAGAATTCCGGAGTGGGTTACCATGCCCTTCTCTAGGGGATCTTCCTGAACCAAGAATTGAGCCCAGGTCTTCTGCATTGTAGGCAGATTCTTTACCACCTGACCCACCAGGGAAGCACATTAATCATTAAGAGAGGGGTATTGAGATATCTGATTATACTTGTAGGTTTTTCTGTTTCTCTTATTTCTCCTTGAAGTTCTTTCACTGTTTGCTTCATGAATTTTGAAGGTGTCATTAGTTGCATAAACATTTAGAATTATTATGTCCTCTTCATGAATTGGCCCCTTTATTATTATGAAATGCCCTTTATCTCTGCTTTATAGTCTTTGCTCTGAAATATATTTATGTATTAATATAACCTCTTAGCTTTCTTTTGAATAGATTTAGCATGGTATGTCAATTTTGTCTTATTAATTGTGATGATAATTTGTGATGATAAACTTTTTAAAACTTTGCTTAAAAGATTTATTTCCTATAAGGTTAATTAAGGAGTTGTTGTTTAGTTGCTCAGTCATGCCTGACTCTCTGCGACCCCATAGACTGTATAGCCTGNAGGTTTTTCTGTTTCTCTTATTTCTCCTTGAAGTTCTTTCACTGTTTGCTTCATGAATTTTGAAGGTGTCATTAGTTGCATAAACATTTAGAATTATTATGTCCTCTTCATGAATTGGCCCCTTTATTATTATGAAATGCCCTTTATCTCTGCTTTATAGTCTTTGCTCTGAAATATATTTATGTATTAATATAACCTCTTAGCTTTCTTTTGAATAGATTTAGCATGGTATGTCAATTTTGTCTTATTAATTGTGATGATAATTTGTGATGATAAACTTTTTAAAACTTTGCTTAAAAGATTTATTTCCTATAAGGTTAATTAAGGAGTTGTTGTTTAGTTGCTCAGTCATGCCTGACTCTCTGCGACCCCATAGACTGTATAGCCTGCCAAGCTCCTCTGTCCATGGGGTTCTCCAGGCAAGAATACTGGAGTGGGTTGCCATTTCCTTCTCCAGGAGATCTTCACGACCTAGGGATTGAACCCATGTCTCCTGCATCACAGGCAGACTCTTTACCACTGAGCCACCAGGGAGGCCCAATTAAGGAGTATTTTGTACTTATTTTTTGCTAATTGGTAAGTATTTTGTAGGGTAGTACTTGTGATTATGTAAGTATCCTTTTTCTCATAAAACCTTTTTTTTTTTTTTTTACTAGTGTTAGCATTCATTAATGGTTTCTTCCTCAGTCAGTTATTACTGTGACATTTACTAAGTAGTGATTATTCTGACTTCATTATTCTGTCTACACTCATTAGTTGGCATTCTGAGAGGTAGAGCTTTCCTTTCTGAAGTATTTGTAAACATATTGAATTAAAATATGTGTCACCACCACTAACACAAAATGTAGGAGGGTTGTAGTACACAGAATAATAGCCCCACAAAGATGTATGTCTGAATCCCTGAAACCTATGACTACCCTACAAGTAAAAAGGACTTTGCAGATGTGATTGATTTGAGACTCTTGAGATGGAAGCATCTTTGATTATATGGTTGGGTCCAATATGATCACAAAGGTCCTTGTAAAGTAAACGGGTATCAAGAGAGTCAGAGGAAATGTACAAGTAGAAGGAGATGTCAGAGTTGTGCAACTGGGAGCTGAATTTAAGGAATGTTCAGTTCAGTTCATTTGCTCAGTCATGTCTGACTCTTTGCGACCCCATGGACTGCAGCACACCAGGCTTCCCTGTCCATCTGCAACTCCCATAGCTTCCGTGATGCCATCCAGCCATCTTATCCTCTGTCGTCCCCTTCTTACCCTGCCTTCAATCTTTCCTAGCATCAGGGTCTTTTCCAATGAGTCAGTTCTTCACATCTGGTGGCCAAAGTATTGGAGTTTCAGCTTCAGAATCAGTCCTTCCAGTGAATATTCAGGACTGATTTCCTTCAGGATTGAGTGGTTTGATCTCCTTGCAGTCCAAGAGACTCTCAAGTCTTCTCCAACACCACAGTTCACCACAGTTCAAAAGCATCAATTCTTCTGTGCTCAGCTTTCTTTATAGTCCAACTCTCACATCAATACATGACTACTGCAAAAACCAAAGCTTTGACTAGATGGACCTTTGTAGGCAAAATGATGTCTCTGCTTTTAAATATACTGTCTAGGTTAGTCATAACATTTCTTCCAAGGAGCAAGTATCTTAATATCATGGCTGCAGTCACCATCTGCAGTGATTTTGGAGCCCAAGAAAATAAAGTCTGTCACTGTTTCCATTGTTTCATCATCTATCTGCCATGAAGTGGTGGAACCAGATGCCATGACCTTCAGGGAATGTAGGCAGCTAGAAAAGTCAGAGAGGTGGATTCTCCCCTTGAGCCTCCAGATTGATAGTCTCCCAGTATCTTGATTTTTTTTCCATTCCTTTATGACTATAAGATGAAATCCTTTAGTTCCTATTATTTCCTGCATATTAGAAGTTAGCTCAAAAGGCTTGATTCAGTTCAGTCGCTCAGTCGTGTCCGACTCTTTGTGACTCCATGAATTGCAGCACGCCAGACCACTATGTCCATCACCAACTCCTGGAGTTTACTCCAAACTCATGTCAATTGAGTCAGTGATTAAGCCAACTTTTTCACTCTCCTCTATCAATTTCATTAAGAGCCTTTTTAGTTCCTCTTCACTTTCTGCCAGAAAAGTGGTGTCATCTGCATACCTGAGGTTATTGATATTTCACCCAGCAATCTTGATTCCAGCTTGTGCTTCTTCCAGTCCAGCGTTTCTCATGATGTACTCTGCAAATAAGTTAAAGAAGCAGGGTGACAATATACAACCTCGACGTACTCCTTTTCCTATTTGGAACCAGTGTGTTGTTCCATGTCCAGTTCTAACTGTTGCTTCCTGACCTGCATATAGGTTTCTCAAGAGGCAGGTCAGGTGCTCTGGTATTCCGATCTCTTTCAGAATTTTCCACAGTTTATTGTGATCCACACAGTTGAAGCCTTTGGCTTAGTCAATAAAGCAGAAATGGATGTTTTTCTGAAACTCTCTTGCTTTTTTGATGATCCAGTGGATGTTGGCAATTTGATCTCTGGTTCCTCTGCCTCTTCTAAAACCAGCTTGAATATCTGGAAGTTCACGATTCATGAATTGCTGAAGCCTGGCTTGGAGAATT